>CAUYPK010010491.1:0-46117 GCA_963574355.1 Loris lydekkerianus
ACGTTACCGCGTTCATTTGTCCATGGTGGGCGTGAGAACATATTCTTCGTCGTTGCGTATCTCAAGACTTGCCGAAGGAGTCGCCAAGTGTCTGAGGGCTAATATGTAAGGGTGTGATGGCTGGCGTAGGAAAGCTATAACCCAGTTATAACCTAAGAATATGGGGAAGGGGGAGAGGAAGGGGAGGGAGGGGGGTTTGGGCAGAGGGAGGGTGATTGGTGGGATTACACCTGTGGTGCATCTTATAAGGGCACATGTGAAAGTTAGTGAATGCAGAACATGATTATCTTAACACAATAACTAAGAAAATGCCAGGAATGCTATGCTAACCAGTGTGATGAAAATGTGTCGAACTGTTTATAAAACCAGTGCATGGTGCCCCATGATTGCATTAATGTACACAGCTATGATCTAATACTAATAAAAAAATAATAATAATAATACTAAAGAAAAAAGAAAACCATGGTAACTCTAAGCTATTCGGATTATGAACCTACCCCACAATACTACTCCAGAGTACAACTCTTTAACACAACATACATTCATTGCAATTTCATCCTGCGCATAACTGAAATGGATATTTGGATGAAGCATATTTTTAATGAAGTAATATAATGTACCAGGAAGATCTACCAAACACGTCTTAGTCACTCAGTGGCATGGAAAATAGAACTCAGATATAGTTACTTATGAATCACACAAATCTTTCTCTGTAAAAACCTACAGGTTTCAATTATATTAAAAAAAAAAAAAAAGGAAATAGTAAAGACACAGGAATCAAAAGTTGATTTTCGATCATACAAAAACATGAAAGGGAGAGGGATGAGTAAAATGGCAGACTAGAAACAGCCCACATGTGATGCTCTCAAGGAGAGGATCGATATTTGCAGGTGGATGCCCACCTACAGATGAGCCTTCTTGGAAAGCATATTATGAATCATCAGAGAAGTGACAGGGGACATTCAAAGTAAAGGAGAAGGTGACAGGGTGGTCAACTAAACAGAATCAAAAGGTATCTGGGGGAGGCAAATACAAATGAAGAAGGACAGGAGAAGAGAACAATGGAGCTGCACACTATGCTCATGGACACTGTGGCCCAAGCTGTGCGGGAGGCCTTCACTACCACTGCAGACTTATGGACCAGTCAGGAAGCTACTTGGAGTCTGTAAAGTGACACCGCACCAGAGAATGGGCACAGCAGGGACCTAGTGGCTTCCATTGCCAGGTTGCTGCAACTGGTGTCATTCTGAGCTGTCAGATCCAAAGCACAAGGACTACATAGAGCTTGGCTTTATTGCAAGCCTTTCCCTATCACTCCAGCTGATCCAGGGGGGAAGCAGGAAGAATGGACATCTTCATGCTTCTTTTGACTTGGGAACCAAGCAACTCTCATGCCCACAAGAAAGTTGAACAGACTGAGCACCAGAGATGCCACATGAGAAGCACTATAGCAAATTCCTCCATGGGACTCAGGCAGAGGGAGATCCCTGGCTATCTACTGGCCCATTCCACAGCCCTGCCCTTACATTCCCTTTGCTGTGATCTGCTCCATATCTCTGCTTTCATGTTTTCTGTGCTGCTGCCCAACCCTATGGTTCTGTCCCTGAGGCTCCTGTATTCCTATCCAACCCTATGGCTGCACCCCATAGGATATGGAGTTTTATCCAGGCTCCATAACCCCAGTTCTGATGTTCCAGTGCTACTGCAAGATCCCAAGGCTCCCATACTGGTATAGAAACCCATAACACCATCCCATTAGCTACCACTGGCCACCTGGTAGAAACTGCCTCCATGATCTAGCACTCCACCAAAAGCACATTAACCTCAAGCTTCTAAAATGCCTGGACCAAGTTGGAGACAATGCCCAAAACTCTGACAACCATGAATAATTGGAGTTTCCCTAGCAGTCTAGGGAATACCACACCACTCTACATAAAGATCATCAAGCGCTGGCTAGGACTGTGATAATCACAGGTGAATGGGACAACACAGAAGAGCTATATTATAGGCTCTTAGTGTATCTACCCCTCCCCTGCCAGGGTAATCTTCCTGAGTAGGTCACTAAATACCATCTTGGGACCACTCTTTCTTCTCATTAAGTAGACGAGTTCTCAGCGAAGGGGAACAAATATGCTGCAAATCTGAGATGAAAGAAGAGATTTCAGATGAGAAAAAACCAGCAAAAGAATTATGTTAACATGAATAAACAAGTTCATTTAACTCTCCAAAGGAATAACAATAGATATACAGCAAGGGAATTCAACCAAAAAGGAAACTGTCAAAATGTCAGAAATGTAATTCAGAATAGTGATGGTAAACTATTGATGAATGAGATTGATGGTAACATTGACAATCAATAAAAGGAAGCCAAAAAATACTTTGTGACATAAATTTAAAAAATGAAAAGTTTTAGACAACATAATAAAGGATGAAATGGGACATTTAGGGAATTTTAAAATAAAGCAAAAAGTTTCAACAACAGGCTAGAACAAGCAAAAGAACAAATGTCAGAATTTAAAGACAAGGCTCTCCAACTAAACCATTCAGACAAAGATTCACAGGAAGGAATAAAGATGATTGGACAATAACTCACAGAAATATGGGATAAAGTAAAGTGAACCAATATATGAATTATAGGTATCACAGGGAAAAGAGAAGAAAAAGTAAAAAATTATAAAATATCTATTCAAAGGAATTATTGAAGAAAACATTCCTGTTATCACAGAGATTTAGATATCCAGATAATGATGGTCATCAAACCATGAGGAGATGTCAAGCAAATAGGACATTTCAAAGACACCTCGTCATGAACTTGGCCAAGGTCAAAATGAAGGAGAGAATTTTACAATCAGCAAGATGCCAGCATTTGTTGTTTTGAAACTTTTTAATAAAAGTCATTCTCCCTGGAGATAGGTAATGTCTCATTGTGTCTTGAATTTGCATATCCCTGATGATTAGAGATGTTGAGCAATTTTTCATGTTTTTTTTGCCATTTGATCTTATTCATCCTAATATATGTGTAATGGTAATTTATTGTTTGTTTTGATCACATAATGATTTTTCTACATTTTAATCTCTTTTGTATTTATATTTTAAATGATTTTTATTTTTCCCCCAACAAAAAAGTAAACTACACTTGATGAAGCCCTCATTAGCTTATTAATCTTTCATTAGTTTTTATATTTTGTCTTTTAATTTACTTGTTATTATCTATTTATTTATTTCAGAATATTGAGGAATTAAAAATGTTTTAAGTTACATAAATCACTTCTGTAATGCTTAAGCCCCAGTTATAGGTGAGCTCATCACCCATATACCCAAATAGTGTTCATTGTACCTATTAGGTAGGTTTTTGACTCTCCCCTCCTTACCCACATACTTCTGCATGTGGCTACCCAGTTTTCCCAGCACCATTCATTGAACAGGGCTTCATTACCCCAGTGTACATTGTCTGCTTTCTTTTATCTTCTGGCTTGGTGCTGGAGATATCCCTAGGCCTTCAGTTGCATTGCTGTGGAATCAGAACTCTCACTATCCAAAACTCCAAGAGGATTCAGGACAATGTGTTACATTGTTCAAGTAATGTGTGAAGTACCCTTGTTATTTCTGTTCTTCATTAACAATCTACCTCAAATGCAGCCTAATTGAGAAGAACCACACAATAGCACAGGATACTGTATTTACAACCAAAGAAACTAGTAAACATGGCCATTTGGAGCTAGAGAAAATGTTTGGGAGCTCTATGAGAAGAGAGTTGGAATAGAAGATACTCTAATGCTGTATACTAACTGACATAAGTACAAAAGTATAACATAAATAAACATTTCAGAGGGTTTGAAAAGTGAAATATAATATAAACTACAACCCAAATCCCAGACTAACTGCTGAGTGATACATGCGATGGTCAAACTCAAGCAGCATACAAATGCCAGTGATGATAAACTAATTTTGAAACCACTATGCACATAAAGCCAAATAGAGCTTGTAGTCTGAACATAACTTGTCATGATTAACTGTCTTGATAAGCTATTAAACTAACAAAATTAACATTATCCAAAGGATTTTGAAAAAGCACATATCCTCATAATATTCAAAATTCTAAGGATGTAATAAATAATTGCTTGGTGCTAATAAGTCAAGGAAGTCAGACCAATTCTTAAGGGAAAGGATAATCAAAACATGCCACTCCCAAGATAAGCTAGATGTTGGAATTATTAAATAAAGACATTGAAGCACACAGAGTAAAGTGAATATTTTTAAAATAATAGAAACAGCAGAAGCTGAAAGCAAAGGAACAAAGGTGCTCTTCATTATAAAATATGTAAGGTATCCAAAACCCAAGAAACAACCCCATGCAGACGGAAATAGATGAAGTAACATCAATAAGCCATGCAAATTGAAACTTCCATAGATGAATCAGAAAGGATGACTGTGTTTCTTGGAAGTGAAATAATAGACCATAATACAGTCTGTCTAAAATTTTTGTAGTGACATATATATTACAACAAACATTCAAAAGTAGAATTTAAAATTAAAAAGTATAATGACTAGAATCAAAACTTCCCTGAGATGGGCTCCACAGAATAATAGAAATGACAGAAGAAATATTCAATTTGAATATAGATTAAACAAAATTATACAATCTGATTAACAAAGAGAAATAAATTTTAACAAAATAAACACAACCACAGTGATCTGTCAGACAATATCAAAAGTCCCAACATTTGTGTTAATGGAGACTCTGAATAAGGAGAAAAAGATTAATACATAAAATAAAATAAAATAAAATATAGTTAAATACAATAAAATGAAATAAATTTATAGATTCAAAAACTACAGAATACCTCAAATAGGACTAACTCAAAGAATATCATGCCTAAACATATCATAATCAAACTGCTAAAAATCAAAAATAAGGAAAAAGAATTTGATAAGCATACAGAGGGGGGGGAAACGGAAAATTACATACAGGAAAACAACAATTTGTATAATTGTGGATTTTTTGTCAGAAACCTCAGAGACCAAACTACAGAACATCTTTGAAAGTCTCAAAATAAAATAAGTGTGATCCTTGAATAATATATCCAGTAAAGTCACAGACATTGTCAAAAGAACTATGTAGTTAAATGAGGGCAATTTGTTATCAGTAGGAAGTTCTTCATGCTAGAAAGAAAGAATATCGAAGGAAAATGTGTAACTTTGGAAATAAAAGAAGACATGCTATATCTTTGGACCAAAAGTAATACAGTATTTTTTTGTACTTAAATTGTTTAAAATACATATAATTCTTGAAAACAATTATAGTACTTTCTGAGGGAGGGTATCAATACATAAATAAAATGCATATGACAACCATGACATAAAGGGCAAAATATAAAGTGTCTTCCACATTTTACTTAATGTCTTAAAATATTAAGTCTATATAAACATTGAAGAGATAAATATGCATATTTTAGCAATTTGAACAATCACTCAAACAAATGAATATATGTGACAGGTAGACAGGCTAAATTACTCACAGACCTTTCAACTCAGGTAAAGTGCCCAGTCAGGGGAATATCTATGTGACTATCCCTGCATGGGGAAATTAGCAGTGCAGGTGAGCTAAGACCATAACTAGTAGCTTAGGCTAGAGAAGCTGAGATGTCTGCCTGAGAATATGAGACCTTTTCTCCACCCTCTTTCTCGGTCCTACTTGCACAGTTATCTGTCCACTTCAGATGTTCCATTATCCATGTCTCTGTTTACCCTTTACCTAACTTCCTGGGAGCTGTAAGTAGGATAGGTGGCTGCATTGTTTATATACTACCAGGAGGTATATGAAACATTGTATGCTCTTACAGGCTTCTAGTTTTATACCCTAATGTTTTGTAAGTTTTGTGATTTCCACAGTGCTGTCTCCCTTGCTGACCACTGTCTCAGGTTATGATCCATGAGATGTCCAACAAATATATATGGACAAAAAGAAATAGATAAATTAAAATGGAACACTAAAACTTAAAGAATAGATCAACAAACAAACAAAAAGGAACAAATAAGCCACAAAGAATAAAATCATAGACTTTATCTAAGGAAAACAATAATTAAATATAAGTGGTATTAGAACACAATTGAAACCACAGAGATTATTACATTCTATTTAAAAAATTCAAGACCCAAATATTCTCTCTAAATTAAACTCACTTTAAAAGAAGATAAAGACTGCATAATATTCCATGGTGTACATATACCACAATTTATTAATCCATTCATGGATCGATGGACACTTGGGCTTTTTCCATGATTTAGCAATTATGAATAGGGCTGCAATAAACATTCTGGTACAAATATCTTTGTTATGATGTGATTTTTGGTCTTCTGGGTATATGCCTAACAGGGGAATTATAGGATTGAATGGCAGGTCTATTTTTAGATCTAAAACTAAAAACTAAAATGTCCCCTACTTTTAGCAGAAAGGTTCCAATTAGGGTATAATGAAGTATAATTTAATATGAAATCCTAGCTGTAGAGACAAAATAATAGTTTTAACTTTTAAGTGTTTCCATTCAGTATGAGAATGCATATAATACCTGGGTGGGTAGTAAAGTCCTATGAGTAAAGCAAAATTTTTTTTTTTCCCCTGCAATTTTTGGCCAGGGCTGGGTTTAACCCACCACTTCTGGCATATGGGGCTTGCACCCTACCCCTTTGAGCCACAGGCACTGCCCCAAAGTAAATTTTTTTTTAAATTTTTAATTTTTTTTATTAGATTCATTGAGGGTATAAGAAACCAGGCTGCGCTGATTGTATTTGTTAGGTAAAGTCCCTCTTACAATTGTGCCTTAACCCCAAGAGGTGTGTCACACACTGAGACCCCCACCTTTTTTTTTTGTTGTTTTTTGTTTGACAGTCTCACTGTGTTGTCCTTGGTAGAGTGCTGTGTCATCATAGCTCATAGCAACCTTTCTCTTGCCTCTGCCTCCCAAGTAGTTGGGACTACAGGCACCTGCCACAGCGCCTGGCTATTTTATTTTAGCAGGCCCAGGCTGGATTCAAACCCACCAGCCCTGGTGCATGTGGCCAGCGCCCTACCCACTGAGCTACAGGTGCCACCAAGAATAAAAAGCAAGTTTTAAATGTTCATTTATAATTATCTACTAAGGTCTCAATATTTTCTTGGCTTGTAAAAGGGGGGGTGTTAATTGTCCATTTCATTAAGCTGATTAGCACATTAACTGCCATGTGAGTTGTATTTAACTCATGCTAGTTTTAAGCCCAGTTCCTTGTGAAGCATATAGAACAAACTAACTGGTGGATAAGCAGGAAGATGCACAGCATACCTTTGTGCTGTGAAACCTCTGCTCATTGTTTTTGCTGTCAATCAGCAAGTATCCCCCACGTCCTGTCACCCTGTTCCAGTCGGCCTGCCCAGTGTGCCACTGCATGTGCTGGACTATGTTTTTGTTTACCATATTCCAGTTGTGCATTCCCCCTTGAATGATTGCCTGGGGGCTCTTTTAATGAAGTCGTAGGATAGTATGCAGTGACACAGTGTTGTATGTACATACACACGTAGGTGATATGATTCAGAGATCGCATCCGCACCACCCAAGGTCCACTCTAGATACAGCTAAATACTTAAGTGACAAGACTTGACTGTCAGAAACCAGTAAGTATGTTGTCAGTGACATACAAGGCATGTGGCGTGCAGAGTAAAAATTAATTCCAGCACTGAGTTATAGATTAAACTCAAAAACAATAAATAAAATTTTCATTAAATTAGAAAGGATTGTTTTTGAAGTTTTTATTCTGTTTTTGCAATAAAGCACTGTGGCCTCAAGGAAAAAAAGAATTTTTTTTCTAGTGTAGCAATGTGTTAGTAATTTTCAAAATGGGATCTTTACTTGAAGACGGGGCAACAGAAAGGGTTTCTACTATTTTAAATACATATTAAATTTGTATAATTTAATTGTTCCAGTTATTTGGATTCTTAACCTAAATATAAGTGACAATTGCCCCAGACCGGAGGTAAGTTGCCTGATTATTTAAATTATGGCTGTTTATATAACTTTTGTCCTGGCCCAGCTTCAAATGCAGCTGTGGTAGATGTGTGGGTGGTTGTTAAGCAGCCCATGGAATACTTTTGCTCTAAGAGGAATGTAGGAGAAAAACACTTAGGGGCTGGGCTTTTATCCAGCTAACAGTTCAGCTATAAAGTTGACATGAGCTTGGCAATTACGTTCCAGTAATTTTTTTTTATCCTATGGACTAATCAGGGGTGTCCAACTTTTTTTTTTGTCTGCCACACAGTGGAAGAGTAAGTTGTCTTGGAGCACACATTAAATACACAAATGCAAAAAAAAGTGCATGCATACTTTTTGTGATATCCAAAACCACAGATAAGCAAAAAAAGTCCTCACAAAATCAGCATGCCACACAGGGGGCTAAGTGATTGTTAACGTTGTTTTGGCCTCACCTACAGATTATAGCAGAGAATCTTTAGAAAAGCTAAGAAATTATAGCATCACTCTGTTTTTTAGTAGTATTGCTTAATTGGAGGGAGCAGGGTTCATAAACTCTGGCCTGATTTAATTGAAACCTTCCCATCAGCAATTCTGGCTTTATTCTATGTGGTAATGCTTACAAGCCATAATTCATCCTCCTGATTATCGAAGTGTTGCTTTTTGTTCCTAGAACCAGGAATACGTAAAGGAATTTTAGAGATTGGAGCAACTAAGCAGCCATTGATACAGTGAAGGTAGCATAGGCTATAACTTCTTTTACCTCAACCCAGGAATCCCACTGGGTGGTAAGGCAGGGAGGATTCTGGATTTTTAGATGTTAACTTGTCAAACAGATGAATATATATATATGGAGTAATTGGTTATATACATTACAGAAATTAGGGTCTTCATGGAGACAGTAAACTTCTTTATAAATTCATTTTTATACTGAAAGATTCGTGAACACCAAATGAGTAAAAGTAACAATGTAAGAATTATACTAGATATATATTTATACAAAAGCACAGTATTTTATTGAACTTGATACAAAAATTTGGTGATTAAAAACATTAAATAGGTAATGAGTTTTATTTTGAAGATCACTAAATCAATTTTAAAAATGTAGCTATTTTAGTTTGATCACCTCAGCCATGTTATAACCCTATAAACAAGTGCTATAAACAGCAACTTTCTGGCTTATATCCTTTAGGAGTGAACGGACTTCTCCTTCTAATCTCACTAATTCTTGAGCTTTATCTTCTAAATACTTCTGATTGTCCTCATATTTTCTTTCTAAATCTGTGGAAGATAAAAAGAAAAAGTAAGTCTGAGCAACTGACGATTTCAAAACCTAATCTAATCTTTACCTGTAATGCTTGGTTTAAACTCTTAAGACAAAGTAATAGATTCAAACTTTATGTATGCCTTTACTTTAAAATTACTTTGTAAAAAAACAAAAACAAAAACATGAGCCTAAGTGAAAAGACCCAGCCCACCTTTCAGCAGTTGGAGCTTGCTGTTTGCTTGAGCCAGAAGTGTTTTTGCTTCATTTTGTAGCATTTCAGCTTTCCTTCTTGCATCAGCTGACTCTTCAGTTTTTTTGGCAATTAAATTTTCTACTTTCTTGTACTTTTCATCAACTTCACCATCTAGAGTCTGCAGTTCCACATTCAGAGAGAAAGAGGTGATAGTATTAGTATCAGTGATTATGTGTAAGAGAGAAGTAACATTCATGGCAAGCTCACACCACATAGACGTTAACTTGCATGGCACACGTTCTGCATTAAGGGCCATGGGTATCTAAGCTTCATCAAGTTACTCAATAAGTAAGTGATCTTGAAATCAACAGTGGAATCGAATGCAAAATTAACATTTCAAAATTTTGGAGTGGCGGCAAGTCTCTAGGCCTAAGCCCTCATTCTCTTTTGAGTAGCACTTGTCTGCATACAATTATACTGTAATTTTTATATAGAGTTACAAAGAGAAATGGAGTAGATTCTTTTTTTTTTTTGAGACAGTCTTATTACGTTGCCCTCAGTAGAGTACTGTGGCATCACAGCTCACAGCAACCTCAAACTCTCGGGCTTAAGTGATTCTCCTGCCTCAGCCTCCCACGTAGCTGGGACTACAGGTGCCTGCCACAATGTCCAGCTTTTTTTTTTTTTTTTTTTTTTTGGTTGTAGTTGTCCTTGTTTAGCAGGCCCAGGCCGGGCTCAAACCCACCCACCCGGTGTCCTACCCACTGAGCTCCAGGCACCGCCTGGAGTAGATTTTTTCCAAAGCAGACCGTGACATGAGAGAAAGCCCATGTTAAAGAAATGGAGGACCATTGGGATCTTAACTGATTTTAGATTTGTGAAGACTCAACTTCACTGGGAAATCAGAGGGAAAGGCAGGTTTAACAAAAGATTTAGGAAAGAAGGGTAAGATTATAGCATACACAAAAAGTGGGTGAGGAAAAGAGAAATGAGGTATGGGTTTGGAGAGATGGTTGCAAATGATTCTTTTTAGAAATTTAAAGCAATAGCAAATATAGAATTTTCAAAGGGATTTTTGGTCTTATTTGTAACAAATACCATTATGCAGAATGCCCTATAGCAGACAACTTGAGAGGTGGATGCCCTCAGAACTGCAGGGTGACACAAACTGTAACAGAAAAGACAGCTACCCGATATCCTGACAGTGAACTTTGCTCATTGTTTTGTTCTCCAACTCACAGATGTAGGAGAGTCACTCTATGGAATGCCTAAGAGCTGTAGTAATTTCCAGGAAGATTTTTGAATAGTAAAATTGTTATAAACAGAAATTAAGTCATCCAACAGTTACCATCCCCCTTCCCCAGCTCTTACCAAGAGAACTTTTAGAAGTCCTTCTCTTCTAAAGCCCCACAAATTTAGAAGCTGAACGCATGTTGAAATTACTACTTCTGGCTAAATATTAGGGTTGTGTGAGATGTTCTCTGCAAAATATAGTGCCTTCCATTGAGCAGCAAGAGGTAGTTAATTAAAAATGAGTCTGAAAGAAGTAAGACTGAGTTTCCCACTGCCTGTTTCTGTAATGAACTAAGGTCTTTCCACTCTGCCTTTAAAGTATTCTCACATGGCCAGGTAATTCCTATATGCCATGAAGATCTTCCTAATTGAAATACAGTACAAAAATAAAGTTCAGTATGCCTGTTAAGGCTTCCATCCCTAAGTTAAATTAACTCCATTCTTCTAAAGTCATCTGAGTTTAGATTTGAGGGCCTAGGTCATACTGGACACTTTCATATCCACTACCTGCATCTCTACAGACTGTTTTGAGAGGTTATTTGGGATGTTTCTGATTAATGTCCCTATTAGGTTCTGTCCTGATTAAATCTAAGGACAGCAAGGAAGAGAGTGGTTGTTCCTTTATCAACATAGCTCTTAAAAGTTACAAAGATTTACTTACCTGTTGAACATCTTCTGCACTTTGTTTGGCAGTATATACCACTTTTTCAATATATTCTGCCTCCCCAGAGTTCTGGGCAGCCTTCCGCTTAAGTTCTTCCACATTCCTCTCTAACTCACTGATGCGCTGGGAGGCATTGAACAACGTTTCCTCAGACGCTGCTGTTTCAGACTCAATCTAAAAGTATGTTAATCATCCAGTAATCCATTAATTTAAGAAATGGTAGAAATTACAATGAGTACAGATTGGGAGGAATATTTTAAAGTGTGCTCTGCCATTTTGCTCTAGAATTACTAAAATGAAAATACTTCAAGAAAACTTGTACAAAGTGACCAACTTTAGTCTTTGCTACATCTCATATTTTTACTTCTGATGATCTAAAGCTGAGACCATTAAAAAAAATTCTGCTCTCCTGAGAGTAAAAACCACCATCAGGTAGCTTGATGTGTTGAGAGAGCATTTCAAGGACACTTGCAAGCCTTGGCTGAAGAACATTTACAAATCAGCTGTGGGAAGAGGGATTCCCATGTAGGTTTCCAAAGTAATGTGAGTGGGAAATCACAACTTCCAGTCACTTCATCAGTTTTTCCTAGCAATTCTAATGGTTAAACTCTAGTAGTGAAGATTTTAGCTAATTACTTGACCGGGAGACTAGGAATGTTCTTTGAAACTCAGAAAAGTTTTTGCGGAATTGTGAAGGTAACATTGAGAAAGTTATAGCCCAAAGTTATAAATATTCAAACTTAGGGAAAAAATACCTAATTTGGGCAACTGGTGAGTATCTACATTTGATCTCTTTTCAAAGTAGAATCAATAAACATTGACTTTTAAAAGCTATAGGGCCATGCCTGTGGCTCAAGGAGTATGGTGCCAGCCCCGTATACCAAAGGTGGTGGGTACAAGCCTGGCTCTGGCCAAAAACTGGGGGGGAAAAAAAAAAAGAAAAAAGCTAGCCAAAAGAAACAGACCCATGACAGAAGAACCAATTTCACTGAGCAATTTTTCTTTCATTTTTTTTGAGACAGAACCTCAAGCTGTCCCCTCTTGGGTAGAGTGCTATGGCATCACAGCTCACAGCAACCTCCAACTCCTTGGGCTCAAGTGATTCTCCTGCCTCTGCCTCTCAAGTAGCTGGGACTACAGGCGCCTGCCACAACACCCGGCTATTTTTTGGTTGCAATCGTCATTGTTGTTTGACGGGCCAGGGCTGGATTTTGAACCCACCAGCTCTGGTGTGCCTTAGCCACTTGACCACAGGCACCAAGCCAGCAATTTTTCTTTAAAATGGTCTTCAAGGATGAGTCTATTGCATAGAATCAACTGTGAATAACAATAGTTATAATGAAATTAATGGATCAGTACAGACATGCTAAATTTTGTAAATATAATAAACTAATGATTACCCATTAATTAAATTAGAATAAAGTTCTTATAGTAATTATAATTCTTTGAGGATGTTACTTTAAAATGAGTGAATTGTTTTTGAAGAGTTTTCAAAAAGTATAGTTTAGAGCAGAGGTTCTCAACCTTCCTAATGCCATGACCCTTTAATACAGTTCCTCATGTTGTGATCCCCAACCATAAAATTACTTTCATTGCTACTTCATAACTGTAATTTTGCTTGTTATGAATCTTAATACATATATCTGATATTAGGCAACCCTGTGAAAGGGTCATTTGACCCCCCCAAAGGGGTTGCGACTCACAGGTTGAGAACCGCTGATCTAGAGGTTCTCTTTTTTTTATTGTTACTAACTTAAAACACCTCCTACCCTCCAGGGTCTGTGAGTAAACAACCACCAAACATTAACTGACATCATCAAGCTAAATATCTCACCTATAACTTAATATTTTCCAATTTGTTTTTCAAAACTTTTTTTTTTTTTTTTTTTTTTTAAGAGACAGCGTCTTGCTGTCTTGCCCAGGTTGGAATGTAGTGGCTGTTCACAGGCAAGGTCATAACTCACTACAGCCTCCAACTCTCAGACTCAAGTGATTCTCCTACCTTAGTCTCCTTAATACATCACCATGCCTGGCTTTCAAAACAGTAACTTTTAAAAGTCACTGAAATAAAGTTCACTGAAGTCTTAACAGCATATTGAGAAATTTGAAAAGGTCAAAAAAATCAAAATATTTGAAGAGTTATAGTCTGGAAGGAAAAACCTAATTTTTCTAAACTTGAACAAGTAGCCTGAAGAAAGTCCCTTATAGATGCTCAAAATTTAAGGAAGGAAAATGGTTTCAGAACTGTCGGGCTTCATTTCACTGAGAGCAGTGGAATAGGGGAAGACAACTTTGTTATCAACTAACTAATGATAGGAAAAGCATGTTGAAAAACCATCTCCCAGGTTTTTGTTTGTTTTTCAGACAGTTTTGCTCTGTTACCCTGGCTAGAATGCCATGGCTTCAGCCTAGCTCACAGCAACATCAAGCTCCTAGGCTCAAGCAATCCTTCTAAGTTGCTGTGACTATAGGTGCTTACTGCCACAACCGGCTAATTTTTCCATTTTTAGTAGAGATGGGATCTTGCTTTTGCTCAGGCTGGTCTTAAACTCCTGACCTCAAGTGATCCTTCTGCCTCATCCTCCCAGAGTGCTAGGATCACAGGCATGAGCCAAAGGTGCCCAGCCCATCTCCCAGGTTTTAAACATTAGGAGGGTGGTTCTGAGAAGGCCAAAGGGTTAGGTACAGTGAGCATCCAATTTCAAAGTATATCTGAGATCATGTTTAGGGACTGGGTGAGTCAATTTTCGTTTTGTTTTTAAAAACAAATTTTCCTAAAATTGGAAGGAAAACAATTACATTAAGAACTGGTTTTTGAGAAGCAAAAGAAAAATAATTATGTTTGCATTTATTCTTATAGGAGATTAAGAGGATTTTTAGAATTAAGCACTAAATCCCCAAGAAAAATTATTTTCTTAATGAGTACCTTTAATATTTGTTAGTCTAAGTGTTTTGCTTACAAACAAACCCTTTTTTTTTTTTTAGAGACAGAGTCTCATTTTGTCACCCTAGGTAGACTGCCATGGTGTCACAGCTCACAGCAACCTCAAACTCTTGGGCTTAAGCAAGTCTCTTGCCTTAGCCTCCCAAGTAGCTGGGACTACAGGCGCCTGCCACAATGCCTGGCTATTTCTTTGTTGCAATTTGGCCAGGGCCAGGTTCAAACCCGCCACCCTCGGTATATGGGGCTGGTGCCCTACTTACTGAGCCACAGGCATCATCCTACAAAACATTTTTTACATGCATTCTGAATAAAACAGATTAGCTATAGACTATTAGCGTCCTCTAGAATTGGGCACTGGAAGCAGACTCACTGCTCTCCAGTGAGTTTTAATTTATAGTAAAATTTTTGTGACTAATCACCCAAATCTTCAGACATTGGTCTTAACCATATACGTTACTTTTGGGCTGCTTTGTAACATAAAAACAGTTTTTTAAAACCTAATTTTGAAAACAGTATTATACTTGATACTACTGAACAGAGTGTATGCTATTTCCTGAAAGAACAGTTTATCTTTCTTAGGCTTCTTATGGGTGAGACAATGAGAGGGGACTTACTGGGCTAGTGTCTTCAGCATCCTTATTTTTCCCCTTGAAAACATATCTCCATTCACTTCTAGCATCTGTGCTAAGCAAGTAGTTTAGATTTATTTAAGTTAATGTTGACTTGTAAGATTTCTGTTTATATGTAACAATCAATTGCACTTTCTTTTCTATGTAAGTCTATGCGGATGTTTTCTCCTACATATAATATTGATAACAGTTATATCTTACTGAAGTTAGCAGGTTCTGGGTTCCTTGAATGTCTTCATCTGCTTGCTGAATTGCCTTCTCTGCTGCAATCTGAGCCTTTTCTGCTTCTTCCAGAGCTTCCTTTACCATATCAGCAGTGACTTTAACATCTGTTGCACTTTTGCTGAGTGAAAGAATGAGATAATAATTGTCTATGGACATGAAAAAAATACCTCAGAAAAGAACACTTCTTTTCTTCCTGCAAAGATCCAGACTCCATAAATAAGATACACACATAAAAGAGCCCCTTAGATGTCACGTTTTTAGATACCTGGCTCTCTTAGCTTCTTCTAACAACAACTCAGCTCTTGCAATGTCACCAGCACTTTGCTGTAGAATAACCTCTACTTGAGAAAGGCTTTCAACTCGTTCACGTATCTCTTCCGTCAAGTTCTGCAACTGCTGTGGGGTGCTAGGCATTTCCATTTTCAATACTTCATTAGCGACTGCTTCAATGCTGTCCAAATCAGCACTATCCTCTGTGGAAAGCAAAGATGTCCTCATAAAGAGGTGAAAAAAATCATAGATGGGTCACTCAATCACTTACTGGTCATCTACTATATGACAAGCACTGGTGGGGTTACACCAAGAGATACAGACTTTCTATTTTAAGAATTTATTTGTTAAACCCGGCCCAGGCCAAAAGCTGCAAAAAAAAAAAGTTTATTTGTAATCCACTTAAGGTTGGGAGACCAGACTTAACGCACACAAAAAAAACAAATGCAGACGGCAGAGTATGACTAGCATTTGTTTTAGACTGGAATAATGGGAAGACTTCACAGAGGATGGGGAACTGATCAGGTGTTACAGTGTAATAAGATTTGAAGAAGAAATAACATTTCTGGATGGAGGGACAATAAAGGAAGAACATGTTAATGTGAAAATCTAGCAGAGTAAATGGTTCAGGTTGTGGAAAACCACAGTGACCAGGGTTTAAAGCTGGGAACTGACAGCAATAAAATCTTTTTATTTGTGGTTGGAAGAACAGCCTGGAAACTAGTGTAAATGCAGATACCAAGAGCTGCTGTTCCTTATCAGTTATCTAGAATCAGGAAATTATCAATGAAGCCAAGGAGTTTCAAATGTCCAGAATGGAAGCTGGTTAAAAAAAAAAAAAAAAAAATGACTAGAGGTTAAGTTTCAAATATGTTAGATTCTCATTCATTTTAAACTATGTTTGTGTTTTAAACTGTCAAAGAACATAAACATGGATTCCGGAGGATTTATAATAAAATACATGCTTGCATGATGACTTCTACTGGATATTCCCTAAGTTATCCTCAGTAAATATTGTCCACTCCTTATTAGCCATTTCACCTGTTGCCTTTTTAACAGAATACTTATTTTTTTTCCCCAGGAATTTACATCTTCAAAGGTCAGGTAAAAAGAACAACTCAACATTAAATCCCGATCAGTCTGCCAATTACTATAATCAGTTTCCATTTTCCAGTGATATTTCTGACTAATGAGATTTAGGAGGATGACTGCTAAAAGGGTCCTGAGGGAGGTTTCCTCTCTTCTAAGAAGATACTGCAGAAGAACAGGTGGTCTCTTCTACCATTAGATATTATTTTGTCTTTATGTGTAGCCTGGAATTTGGCAGAGACCTATGAGGAACTAGCTTGAGAACAAAGCTAGTAAGCTTAAGATGGCAGGGTAGAAAGATACAAAGTGCCTGAGTCCCAGACCCATGAAGCTATCCAACTACTAGGCTTCACATTATGTGAGATGAGGTAGCCAAAAACATCCTTACTGGTAACACCTGAGGAAGTCCAGGAGCACTTGTGATTTGGACCTCAAATTCTGGAGATTTTCTTTTTCTCTACTGAACACTAGAGGTACAGAATTGTTTAACTATACGCATAATATCCTTTAAATAATAGAATTGTGAATCTTTGGGGACAATGTCAAAATAACTCTACTTTGAGATTCTAATGACATGACATCATGTAATCTTGAACAAATTACAATTGAATTCTCTCGGTAAATGACTTTTTTTTTTTGAGAATGAGTACGTTTTTGTTATGTAAGCTAGAGTGCCACAGCCTCAGCTTATCTTACAGCAACCTCAAACTCCTGGGCTCAAGCAATCTTCCTGCCTCAGCCTCCTGAGTAGTGGGACTGCAGGTGGGTACCCACCATGCCCAGCTAATTTTTGATTTTTAGTAGAGACAGGGTCTCACTTCACTCAGGCTGCTCTCTACCTCCTGACCTCAAGCGATCCTCTTGCTTTGTCCTCCCAGAGTGCTGGAATTACAGGTGTGAACCACTGCGCCTTTGGCTGCCTGGATCTCCCCATTAGGTTTGTCTGTGTTTGCTTAACATTGGAGGTTATTTAATACACATACATAAGCTTCTTAAGAAATAGAAACATTTCTTAACATGGACATTTTTCTTATTTGTAAATGTCACTTAATACCCTATCAGAAATTGATTTTATCTAAACCACAGAGAATCTTGCAATGTCTAATAAACGTAAAATGAAAACACTTCTTACGGGTCAGAAAGTTTCTGATTTGTTTGATGAGATTTCTCAGGTCCTCATTGCTCTTGTCCACTTTTTCTCTGGTAGCATTTGTTTTCAACAGAACTTCTTGAGCATTCTGTTTCGCCTCGTCTGCCCTCAGTTTTGCTTCATAGACCTAAACAGTAAGATTACTTTACTCGTGGAACAACTTCACTCTTTCTAAAGCAAACCATAATATTAGAAATGGCCCAAAATATGATGTTGAAAAACTATGCATTTGGTAGTATGTTTTTAGGAAACAACTTTCTCTCATTCAACTATATATTATATTGTATTTCCAAAGACACTCACAGTATTCAGTATACAGATTCCTGTAAGGTGGTATTCTCTACATAGGGCTAGCAATTAAAAATTTCTGAAGTTTTTAACTCCTTCAAAACATTTGCTGGCCTATGAAATATTCCCTACTCTTTTTCTGAGGTATCCACATGAATACTTCAGTTAAGTATGTGCCACTTTAGAAGAATAAATGATCAATTACTTACTATAAAATACTTGTAATATGGCTGGATGTATTTATAAGTCTAGAATCATGATATGTAATTTGGTTATCTCAAATTATCATCAGTCTGAGATTTGAACTCTGCTCTAAAACATGTTGTTTTCCTGTGACTAGAAAATAAAGCAAATTCTTTTATCTATGAAGAAAATCTCCCCATCTCTTCTCTGACCTCTCCAGAATGTGAACTTTCATAGCTGATTGTGCATATTTGATTGTGAAATGCCTTTTCCATTTTAGTCAGCATTTAGAATTGACTTCCCCGTTTCAGATCGTCCAGTGTACAACCAAAAGCAAACAAAAAAAGTAACAGCAACTGAGCCCATCCACTGAATTACCGTCTTGGAGAGCTGTTCCACTTCAGCCAGGGCACTCAGGACGTCTCGGTCAAAGTCCATGGCCTTCTGCCAGGCACTGTGTGCAACAGTGACCAAACCACTACAGCTGGGCCCCCCACACTTCTTCTGTCCTTCATCAGTTCTGCAGTTTGGGCCACCACATTCAGTCTCAGAACAAGAAGCCCCTGGAGGTGTTCCACAAGTCTGCAAGAAGCCAAGCATCAGGCACAAGGGTTCAGAGAGTGAGTCTGCAGCAGTGAAACAGCTGCGCAGGGCCTGGGTGGCCCCAGAGAAATGTAGGTGGTCCACAGAAAGGGTGCTTGAAAATAGCATTCAGGAGACAGAACTGAGAGAGGAGTGAAGAGTTTAGGAACAAGTTAACTTGCCAATTTCCAAAACAACCTCATCAATACCTTCTGTCTAAATGAATTAAAATACAATATGGGCTCTGTCCAGGGTACAAACATTATCTACTATGTCAAGGTAAATTCTGCCCATGTGAGGGGGAAAGAATTTATTTTTTTCCTAACTAAAAAATTTAAGCATTGAGCACTTTCTTTAGGCGCAGCACCATGCCACTTGCTCTGGTAAATTGCTCTAGTTGACTAACTTCCTATCTGCTTAGGAAGACAGGATCATTCCACATAAATTAGCCAAGAATAGTTCAGATGCAGTAAGTATGGGGCAAAGTAGAAAAAGAGACAGCAGGAGAACGCAGTAGTTGTAGGTGGGGAAGGATTTGTTGGCTAGCGTAATCTGAGCTGGGGAAGTGGGAAGAACATTCTGTGTGTTAAAGAGAAAATAGCGTGAACCAAGGAACAAAGGTGGATGCAGCTTTCCCCAGTTACTGCCCCCAACCCCTACCTTCATCAGACTTGCATAGGTTTCTCCTTTCTTACTGACCAGAACTTCTCAAAATTACTGCTTGGTCATTCATGGAATACAAATGCAAACTGAGAGATTATGAGTGTGCTATATGATGGAGAAGGCTGAACAGGAAGAAAAGCATTTAGAGCCTTTTTTAAATGGAAGATGTTCATCCTGAAAAGAAGCCAAAGATTTGCTGCAGTGAGGAGCAGTTAATAGAATATTCCCAGACAAGGACAGTATTGTTTCTTAAGAAGTTTAAAAAAAAAAAAAAAAAGGGGTAGTTTTGCAATCAACTCTTTAGCCTAATAATTTGAAGATAATTATAATCCCATTACATCTCAAATGTAACAATATTCTCTGATGTTCTGCATGTTACAGAAGAACATGAGGCCCAATCCAGACAAGAAACAAAACCTTAGGGATGCTCTCTCAAAACAGTCTGACAGCACACTAGAAGTTCTGTTGTGTTTCAACAAACGGGAGGGCAAAGGTAAAGGACTCTAAAGTATTGGAAAAAACACAAAAGGACAAAAATCTGTCTCTGCACAAAGAAATGACAGAACAGAACCTGTAGGGTAATTAACAAAGACCAAAGCACAGCAAGCGAGCTGAAGCAGCTGGCTGCTCCTTGGTGGGTGCCACTGGTGGGGACGCTCTGGGTCTGTGAGGCTGGAGGGGCCCCTGCCTCCCTGCCGCCCACTGCCCAGCGCCTCCGGCTGCAAAGCAGAATTAGCTGCTTCTCTGTGTAGTTCATTTTATTTGTGATGAGTGATTTTATTAAAATTTGTAAGGAAGGAATCAATACTGAAAGGAAAGACAGAGAACTGGCATTTCGTGTTTGTGTATAACAACTTGTCTACTGGTAGGTGCAATGTACACATTGCTCTGGGCCTTCATTTTTCCGTAATAAATGGTGACTTCCCACCAGAGTTTCATAAGATGATGAAAATAAAAACTTGTGGGCATCAATTAAGTTGGTGACAATATAATATAGTATGTTTTTGTCCATTTCAGAAAGTGAGGGCAAGGAGCAGGGGCGTCTTACTGATGAGGCTGTAATGAAGTCTGAACTCTACAGTCTCCTACACACCTCCCATGGTTTACTGTTCTCTGCTTCTAGGCTAAGACAATACAAAGCCTTAGTCTATAAAAAAATACCCTCCAAATTCTCTCAGATAGGTGTCCTTCCCTGAAAGCCAGGTAAGGAAACAGGGGGAAGAAACAGGCTCAGTTTGGCTTTTTTTGGCCTTTTGCCTGTTTTCATTAAACTCACAACTCTACTTTCTAGGCTGGTTCAGGGCTAATCTTTACCAAGTAAAGTTACTAAAACGAACAATTTTAGCTAATACGCATGGGAAAAAAAAATCATTTTACTCCCTTTAATTTTTTCAGGTAGCCCCTTCTAGAATGATTCTGAATTCCTCTTTTGCAATCTAAATCAGAAGTAAAAAAAAAAAAAGTGTCCACAGTTGTATAAAAAGAATCAAGTTTCAATAAGATGTCACTGAGTTGACAGAACTGAATGGGAAAATAGTCATGATTCTTTAAAGCGTTCCACAGAGAAACAACGGGAAAAGGGGAGGGATGGAAACCCACAGACTTTTGTTTTTTTATTAATAATCTGGCCTGGTCATGGACACCACGTGCCATGGCCCAGACACCTGAACCTGGGAGTTTCACTCCTGTTGATTCATTCACAAACTGAATAGTGTTAAAGACAAAGTAGGGTGCCTTTTTCTCAGAAAGTGAGGCCAAACCCCCAAACCTTACCATTTCTGCAGCAGCTGAAAGGTCGAGGCTTTGCAGTTTGCCTGCCAGTTCATCGAGAAGGCGGGCCTGCTCCTCTTGTTTCTCCCTGAACTGGGACTCGCGCTCCAACATCAAGTCCTCTACTCTGTCTCTAGTGAGAGCCGACTGCTCCACAGTGCTGTTGGGCCCTGTGGTGGAGGCATTAACCCTCTCCTCTGCCTCCAGAGACATCTGGAAATACTTGGTGATGCTATCCAATGCGCCTGCAGCAGGAAATGAAATTGCCCACAGTTAATCTCATTGTACTAGATTTCCTCACCAAGCAATGCCCATATTTGGTGTCTTCTGGCCTTAAATTTACTGTAAGAAAGTATTTGTGAAGAAGCATAGTTTTATTCTGATGACCAATGAATACGTTTTGTCCCATTAGCACCGAGTCTAACTCTGGAGAAAGCCAAACACCTGGGTGAAAAATGAAAAATTTAGTCAAATCATGCAGATGTGGTTTCTGTGCACAAGTAAACATCCAGTTTTTAGATAGCTGACGTCAGGCAGCCTGTAGATTATAATATGCCCAGATGATTTTTCCCCTTTTCTCAGTCATGTACGTAGATCTGCTCAGTGACTAGTACAGTCAGCCCTAAGTACTAAGTTTTACTTTCTTTGTGGGCTCCACATCCATGGATTCAACCGGCTATGGGTGGGAAGTATTTTTTTTTTTAAAGGATGGTTGTGTCTGTACTGAAGATATGCAGACTTTTTCTTGTCTTTATTCCCTAAACAGTACAGGATGCTATTTACACTGTATTGGATATTAAAAGTAACCCAGAGATGATTTAAAAGTATACCCAGGATGGGCACAGGTTAGATGCAAGTATTATACTATTTTTTAAGTAAGAGAGTTGAGCATTTTTGGATTTGGGTATCTGCAGTGGGTCCTGGAACCCATCCCTCCTGGATAATGAGGGGCCGGCTGTGTTTACATAAAAACAGGATGACGTGTTTCGGCTTCAGGGACATAGTGGGGCGGGAAGCACTCCTGCATAAAACAGGATGG
The DNA here is from genome assembly GCA_963574355.1 of Loris lydekkerianus. Classification (NCBI taxonomy): domain Eukaryota; kingdom Metazoa; phylum Chordata; class Mammalia; order Primates; family Lorisidae; genus Loris; species Loris lydekkerianus. Next base: position 22,250 of record CAUYPK010010491.1, read on the forward strand.
ACAGTGCGATCTAATGTATTTCTTTCTTTTTTGCAGAGGGTCTTATATAGCCTATGATGTTAACATGGGAGGATTTGCAAAAGTTGATTCCAGACCCAGCAACATTCTTGAATGGAAAAGAACTTGCCAGAGTATCAACTTCATGCCTTCACTATTTCTTTCCAAGAAAAGGCCAAGAGAGTTAATTAAACCACTAATGGGAAAAAATAAGAAAATAGATACCGTTCTAATACAACAACTGCTGCTCACTCTGTGACCCGTGTTGCACCTTCTGGTTTCCTTGTGCCTGAAGTCCTACATTTGTAAAATGGGGGACTTTAATACTTACTTGTGCCAGAGACTCAGAAGTTTTTAAATTATTTAGAAAGCACTTAATTTTCTTCTGAGAGTGCTATATGGACACACGGTGAAGTCCATTGTCCAGGACTGAGTATTTACACAAAAAATGCTCACCCCGAATATCTGAGTTTTTGATAAATTCCAGTTGTTCAGCAAGTTCTTTCACGGTCTCATCCAGGCTTTCTGCTTCTGTCTGTAGAGAATCTAGTTCTTTGACTGTGCTATTGCTTTGGGAAGCTGTGTCAGATAATTTCTCTTCTACTTCAGCCATCCTTTCTGTAACATCTTTGGTTAGTTTCCTGTAAAGAGAAGGCAAAGTTACCCATGTAAAATACACCAAGGGGAATTTTAAATATTCATTTTTATATTTTCTATTCATACTCTATCTATTAAGACTCTGTCATTTCAAACAAATCCAGTTATTCGTAACAATTCATCTCTAAGCTACATTTATTTTCCTTTTCATAAAAGATTACATAATCATCTAACAATTTTTCTTTTTTCAAAGATTTTAAAGTAAAAGACAAAAGGATGACTTAGCTGCGTCATGGCACTTGGCAGGCCATTTGAAGGACTCCAAATCTCTGCTGTAATATGAACATAGGTCAGAATGTGCAGTTCCAGCTACACGCAAGCAGCTTCAAGCCCTTGCAATTGTGAAAACTCAAAAGAGACATAAATGACTCCAGCGTAGAATTATGTCTCCCAGCCACCTACCAGAAACTCTCGGAGCCTCAGGGATCTCCTTCGAGATGGAACATGCAGAGAGGAAGCCCTATCGCCCCACTAGGACGACAAGAGAAGCCACCCAGATCAGCTTTTCACATGCTCACCTCTTAAGCAAGATCCCATCAAAGGAGCCTCCTTCTACCAACAAACAGCCCTTTTAGTTTTTATAAGAAAGGAGGTAGTATTTACTGAGGATGAAATGTGATAAACATTTTGCCTTTATATCATTTGAAATCTAAACTCAACTGGATTTTTTATCTTCAAATCTCTAAACCATAACCCGAGTCAAAGAAAAAGTACTCAAAGGGATCATTTGATTTGGTTGATAAAATTAAGTTTTATAAACCCAATGACTTTTTTCCTGAGGATACGACACTTAGTTTCTTTTTCTCAGTGCTTTGCATTTATTAATCAGTTGATTCACAGAAGTCTACCCATTCTTCTCAGGTCTTATACAATGTTACAATTTTTAAAACAATCAAATCTAACTTTTTTTTTTTTTTAAATAACAGCCACTTTGGTTCCTAAAACATGCATCCTTAGATAGTGTGTTTAAAATGATTAATGAAACTAGTTTTCCTAAGTTTATTACAATCTATCTAGTTAAATGAATTGTCAGGGCAGAAACAGAGCTGCTATAGGAAAGTAATTTCTCCTTTGGCAGGCTCTCAAAGGACACTGGAGTGTTTCCTTCTACAGAGGTGCAGGCGACATGGCCAAGAATCATTTTATAACAAGCTTGCACTCATACCATGGCTACCAGCACTGTGACTGCTGCACCCTAGGAGGGAGAGTCTTTGTAATGAGGTAAAATGCTTCCTTTCTCCCCATTGTCTATGGTTTAAAAAAAAAGTGCTTCATTACCTGCACTGACATTTCCTAGCACCCTGGTCAACCACATGGGCTTGAGCACAAAATCTGAGGCTTGAAATCAAGGGCCCAGTTACTTAAGTCTAGAAGTTCTAGAAAACCCTTCTATAAATCACTTGAGCTAATGTCAACTGTTCTTTTCCTGCTTCTCAAGTATATGAGGGGGAAAGTCTTTCCGGCTTCTTAAAGATGCTGATTAAAGTTCCCATCATATGCAAAACATGTTACTATAATTTCAGAATGTAAATTCTCAGTGTACAGGAGTTAGCTGTGAAGCACTCCACTCATGCAGGCCTAGGTGGTAAGTCTGTAATAAAAGACCACCTTGGGGGGCTCTTTGCTTTTTCCTTGTTGCAACAAGGGGCCCACTGCTCTCTGTGGTGAACACATCTTGCTCTTATAAGCCTATACCTTCTTCTTACTCTGTAAACCTATTTTTCTCTTTCTCAATAATCTTTGTTTCATGCTTACCTTAAAAGAAAAAAAAAAAACCATCTGGGAAAACAAATGCTTCATGCCCTTTCCTGGTTTGTCTTTCAGCTCTTAGGTCTTACTGTGCTGTTTGTGAAGTGTCTTTTTTTAAAATTTTTTTGAGATGGAGTCTCACTATGTCACCCTTGGTAGTGTGCTGTAGTGTCACAGCTCACAGCAATCTCAAAACTCTTGGGCTTAAGCGATTCTCTTGCCTCAGCCTCCCAAGGAGCTAGGGCTACAGGCACCCCCCATAATGCCTGGCTATTTTTTGGTTGCAGCTGTCATTGTTGTTTAGCAGGTCTGGGCTGGGCTCAAACCTGCCAGCTTCAGTGTATGTGGCCAGCGCCCTACTCACTGAGCTACAGGTGCCAATCCTGGGGGGTGTCTTTTGTGTCAGAGGTAGCAGGGATGTTTGGGGGCAAGAGAGATGAGGGTAGGAAAAAGGGTAGAAAAATGATCCCTGAGAAGTTCAGTACCAATCAGCTCAATCCGGTTAGCTTCCGATGACAAAATAAACACTCTCCAATTGGAGAGATGATTATCCAATGAAGGGCTGGGGTGAAGATTGTTCACTATAGAGAAGTTGATGTAACTGGATGAATGAAGCACCAGGCTGGTAGACCAATGGCCCAGCAGCAGAAATAACTGAAAATAAGGAGTCTCACTTGTGGTAATGGAATTTATCCAGGGGTAGCAATACTACAATAGTAGTATATATATATACATACACAGAAAGTGCCCCTGAAAGTGTATACACATTTTAAGAAAGGGTAAAATGGTATTAAAATTGTATTACTCAATATATACTGGTAACAAAAGATGAATATGAGTCTCAACTGACTTTGCGATTATTAAGAGGTGCTGGGAATGTCATACTACACATTCTTACCATAATTCAATCCAACTTACAAGAGTAATACATAGATAACATGACTTAAAATGTGTATACATTTTTTGGCACCTGGAACATGCATGCATAAGTATCTTTTTTGCAATCACATTATCATTTCACAGATCAGCCTAACATGGAGCAGACCTGAGACTCAATTATGAATCTTTGTCTTCCAAATCCAGCATTTCTCCCATTCTCATGCCTTAGAGCATCATTTGCAAAGATGAGTACTGACTGTGACACTCACTCCCTTTACACTTGACTGTAGTCAAAAGGTCAAGAACTGATAACACTCACACATTCTAGCTTTAGAATTCGGGTGCCCACTGATGTGCCAACACTTACTCACCCACATGCTCAGAGTCAAGACTGCCAGAAAATAAATGGCCCAGAATCTGTTTTCACTTCACTCACAGTACTAACCAAACCTCCTGATGTTAGCACCATGCCAAGAAATCTTTCCTATTTATTCACAAAGTTGAAAAAGATATTATTGAGTTGTTACTCCGGCTCATTACTTACTCTGCTTCCTCGAAGAGATTCCCAATGTTTTTCAGTGGCTCTGCTGCCGGGCTCTGTGCCAGGATGTCTTTTATCTCTCCGACCTTCTTCTCCACTGAGTCCATAGTCTCCCGGTAAGGCCCGATCACACCACTGATCTTTAAGGCTTTGGCTTTCTCCAGGAATCTGTGGGTCCTGTTGGTCAACTCGGCAATAATCACATCCCAGAGAGCAAAACACTGGTGGCAGGGTGTGCAGTTGGGGAAGACCCCAGAGTACCCTCGAGTACACGTATCACAGCGGGGACCCTCAATACCCTCCACGCAGACACACTGGCCTGTGGACTGGTCACACTGTGGTGTCTCGATGCCCCTGGGGTCACAGTCACAGGCTAGGAGGGAAACAGAAACGCTAGCTGATCTGCTTGATCATGAACCTCAGGGACAAGATTTGGCATTTAGCATCCTCATATGCAGTTAAAGCTGGAAGGGGTGAACTGTCCATGACAGAGTAGCCGTGGCTCTGTAGAGACTGCAGCCGCTTCTTCCAGCATATGCATGACTTCATTGCTTCATTGCTGACCCCTTCTTAGTAACAACAACATAGTTTTAAAGTTCTCAGTTAATACTCACTGAATATTCATTGCACCAGGCATTGTAGACATGTTTTTTACACGCATCACCTCATTTAATCCTCACGATAACCCTATGGGACAGGTATTATAATACTATTTCACAGATGTGGAAACTGAGGCATAAAGAGGTTGTATAATGTGTCCTGAGTCTCATAGCAAGGAAAGGCTGAGCCAGGATGCTGATTCAGCACTTTGTACCCCCATAATCTGTGCTCTTAACCTTGTTCCTGCCTCTGCCTCCCCCTTACTCTGACTTCCCTACAGACCATGTCAGCACAAACAATTCAGGTTACATCCTGATGACATAAGCCATCCGTTGTAAGATACCCCACAAACGAGCAGCTCCTAACACAACTGACCCCATCTCATCACAAAACAGAATGGTGACTACTTAGTGAGACAATAAACTTGAGAAAGAAGACTAAATCCCAAAGAGGTCACAGGAATTCTAAGTATCTGGCTGAAAGGCTTTCAACTAAGTATAACCTAATCTGTGAGTATCTGCCATTGTGGTAACCACTCCTAGCACTATGATCATAGGCTCATAACATGTCGGAAGGGATCTTGGGAGCCACTCAGTCTCTGCCTCTCACGGGCCCCACAGGGTTGACATCTTAATCCAAAGCCAAATGTCACAGGGTAAAGTCACACATGGTACGGGGTAGTGGCTGAGATAACTTATCACAGTGCCTGTGCTGTTGACATTGGCTTAGAGCCCCAAATCTCAGGTGACCAAATTACCTTTATAACATCTGACATTCACAGTATTTGTACAGCGTTTGAGTAACAAAAGGCCTGTACACACATCTTATCCCTGGCCTTACATGTATTCTGGGAAAAGGTGGGAATAAATAAATTAAGAGAACAAATACACACTAGCTTACTTCCCTAACTAGACTGTGTACTCTGGGCAGGGATATGTCTTAAATCATTTTTCCTGTGCCAGCATGGGGCACAGGGTTAACTTGTAATTGGAGTTCTCTAGTGTGCCAAATTCAAACACCTTCATAAAAGAAAATAATCCTCCTGAAATGCAATGTCAACTGTGGCAAAGTACAACAGATTCATAATCTCTCAGATAACTTTGTAAAATCTTCTTGGGATAACAGCTGTGATTTGCCTCTGAAAGACTTTCCAGCAGGACATCTTGAATTGCCAGTTTATTTTCTGATTGCCTTTGTTGGCAAACTACATTCCATGTTCCCCAGTGAGGTCTGAGGACAGCACCATGGTTAGTTAAGAGCACACAATGCGGACTGAAATTGTAAGTCCTGCCTTCTCCACATGCCAGCTACGTGATCCTGGGCAATTAGGAAGCCAAGACAAGGCTTGAACCTCTTTAAAAAGTGGTGATGACTATACCTACCTTATAAGATTGCTTTCAGGATAAAATAATAATTACAAATTGCTTAGAAGAATATCTGGTCTATAGTAAACATTTCATAAACAGCTTTTATTGCTACCTTCTATTGCCCCTACAGGTGTCTGGTGCTCTCCTGCCTAGAGTGTTGATCACATTTCCATTGGATAAAAGGAAAAATAAAAGCATCTTATGTTCACTTCTATGTTTTTGTCAAAATGTCATAATGATTGAAAAATTGAAGTTTATTTCATTCCTCAATCTTTAGGATTTTAAAACAGTACTTTCTTGGTATCTGGGTTTTTAAAACTAAACTTTAGGATTTCAAAACTAAAATTGGGTGTTTTTTTGTTTATTTTTTGAGACAGAGTCTCACTCTGTAGCCTAAGGCCAGAGTGCCATGGTGTCATAGTTCACAGCAACCTCAAACTCTTGGGCTCAAGTATCCTCTTTCCTCAGCCTCCCTAGTGGCTGGGGCAACAGGCATGTGCCACCATGCCTAATTTTTCTATTTTTTGTATTTTTAGTAATCCACCTGTCTCAACCTCAGAGTGCTAGGATTACAGCTGTGAGCCACTGCATCTGGCCGGGTGTTTTATTTTTTAAAACATTATTTCTTCCTAGGCGTTTTAAGTATATTTCATTTTTCTTGCTTTTTGAATGTTCTCGTACTGAATCAGGAAGCAGCTTAGGCAAACTGTGGGTAACTGTAATTGTGATCCCTGGACTTGTTTTTCAAAACATGGGACCCATGATTAAGGTTACCGTATATACTCGAGTATAAGCCGAGTTTTTCGGCATAAAATTTGTGCCCAAAAAACCCGAACTCGGCAAAAATTTTGTGCCAAAAAAACTCGGCTTATACTCGAGTATATACGGTAATTTGGGAAATTCTATAACCCCTTCATGAAGATTAAAAACAAATATTAGCAAACTAAAGCCTCAGAGGAGTTCTGCAGGAAAACCTGGTTTCACATTGTTTTTTCCACTTGTATCCCAAACTCATTTCCCCAGGGGTTCTTTTCTTAACGGAGTACCTGGTAACACCCCTGGGAAATGGTCAGGAAGGCTTGGGAAAACCTCTACTTTCATCAATTTCTGAGATCAAGAGAACAGGAAGAACTTAGACAATGCTGTACCTGAAAAATTTAAGTCCAGACTACAGGACTAGATTTCTGTATCACTTGGTAAAATTCAGTCATCTTCCAGGAAGCCGAAAGTTACCTGGGCCCTACACTCTCAAACTTGGGTGTGCCCCACAATCACCAGGAGGGCTCGTGAAACTCAGATTGCTGGGGCCCAAGGCTCCCACCCCCAGGTTCTGACTTGGTAGGTCTGGGCCGAGAATGTGCATTTCTAACAAGTTCCTGGGAGATGCTGACATTGAGGGTCCCCAGACCCCATTCTGAAGCATATTGACTGTGTTATCTTCCCAGCTATTTCTGTCTTCCTTGACAGAATGAGAGAGAACGAGAGAGAATGAGAGAGAGAACGAGAGAGAGAACGAGAGAGAACGAGAGAGAATGAGAGAGAATGAGAGAGAACAAGAGAGAGAATGAGAGAGAATGAGAGAAGGAGAGAGAGAGAGAGAGAGAATGAGAGCGAGAATGAGAGCGAGCACACGCGCCTTTAAAGGGTGGTGCCTGCCTGTCAAATTTCAGAGCAGAATCATGACTTTGGAAGTTCACCAGCGTAGGCGGATGCACAAACCTAAGGACCTACATAACAGAAGAAGAAATGATGCCGTTTGTAATAAAACTATTTGGCCTGCTCCTGCCATGCTCTTGGAAGGTAGCACAATAAACCACCTTTCGGGGCCTACCTGCCCTGTGTCTCCCTTAGGCAGGACACAACTGAGGCAGATGCTGCACGTGCTTTCAGTTTGCTTAGAAAATTGTTTCTTTCCCATAGATGACATAAAGGTACACTTCAGTCCGAAATAATAGGTTTTTACTGGATTCATGCGTGGGGCAAGACATGCATTCATCAAAGTTTTCATTTCTCTGATAATTTTTTATTTCATTCTAAAGGCATGTCTTGCCCACATTCTGTCATAGGCATCTTAGAGGGGAAAATACCAGCCCACACTGTAGCACTTCGAAGGCAGCTAAGGCTTCCCTCCTTGGCGGGCCCAGGGAGTTGAGTCTGGACAAGTATTTCAGAGGCCTGGCAGAACCTCGACTCTCTCCAGAGGACAATAGCCAGTTCAGCTGGACTGACCAACATTCCTTTCCCCCAACTAAAAAGTAAATCTCAAATTTCACAGACGGCTGGATTGCAGTTTTATCATTGAAACAGCCAGTCCTGAGTTCTCTCTGGAAAGGCACCAAATGACTCTAAAAATGTGTCAGGTTTTGATTTCAAATTGAAACTGGGAACTGCTAAAGCTCCTGTGGACCTGTTCTTCATTCCCTGTCTATCAAATTTCCAGAGTTGCTTCTCTGAGGGTCACCTGGGAGGCAAGCACTAGAAGGCCCACCTTTATGACTTATCAAGAGATCCCCAAAGATATTTTCAGGGAAACTTCAATACTCATGTGGCTTCGGCTTCAGTTGAAGCAGAAAGGTCAGTTTATACTTCACAATTTGAAATTCCCTGGATATATGAACAGCATGCAGGGGATTCCCCTCCCCCCCCCTCCCCCAACACACCAGCATCTAAAAATCTACAAACCGGGCAGTGCCTGTGGCTCAATGAAGTAGGGCACTGGCCCCATATGCCGGAGGTGGTGGGTTCAAACCCAGCCCCAGCCAAAACTGTGGAAAAAACAAACAAACAACTATAAACCCACTCTGTAGGCTGCAGCTGACCGGGTCCAGGGAGGCTTATCCTCTCTCTTAATGAGAAATGGATCAGAGTCCAAGCGACCTGGAACACAGTGTTGCTTTAAGAAATGAGATTATAAGGCAGAGAAAGGAGAGTGTATAAATAGCAAAAGTTCTTGCCAGATAGTCATAGAGAGGAAGAACAGCATTTTAAAAATGATATGATCATTTTAATGAGCCATAAGAATTCTCTTTTCATGTTTAAAAATATACTCTGTTTTATGGCCAGTTAAATTTCCTCTATTTTTTGCTAAGTTTTCTTATCATTTAAAACATGATTCCTAAGAGGGAGATACATAAGGATACTGCACCAATTGTAAAGCTATTGAGGCCCAGAGGTCAATGCCACGGTGGGGATCAGTCTGTGTGCCTACTGACCCGACGGACCAGTCTTCCTCCTTGCTTTGCCGCCTTCCGTCTCCTCGTCTAGCCCTCTGCCCGGGGAGCACAGTCCACCGCAGGGGCCTGACAGTGGAGGCTTTTCACAATCTGGTGAAGCCAAACCTCCACCCTTTCTCCACCAGCTCACAGTCTTTCTTGAGGGTACCTCCCACAGCCTTTCTGTCCTTACTGTCCTTTAACGCAGACAGTAATGTCCTCGCTAAAGGGAGGCTGTCCATGAGGACCCAGCCCCTGTGGAAGGGCAGGGACCCTGGGCATCACAGGCCTAGATTGAGATCCCAACGGACCCTGGGCATCACAGGCCTAGATTGAGATCCCAACTTCCTCACTGAAGGTTTATCGTTGGACAAGTCACTTAGCCTCTGTGAGTCTGACATTTGTCAAGTGTGAAACGGAGACATTTACCCCCACAGGTTGATTGCTCCAAGGAGAAAATTAGAATATGTACAGGACACACCTGGCAGCGCGCGGCACCCAGTAGTGTCCCTGCGATCAGCCACTAGAGTGAGCCCTTTCCAGGAAAGCTTCCCCGGCACTGCAGATGCTGCTCATCTCGCCCCTCCTCCTGACAACCGAGACGGTCTGCATGGATCGTTTCCCTTTTTCTGTTGTCTTGTCACTTCAACTACCCCATTACCCAGGCAGCAGCCATTCTTTACCACGTTCATCTCCACTGTGCCCCACCAGGCACTCACTGTTGCGTTGATTTCCACCTCTCCCTTGGAAACTTAACTTTGCCTTGAGACACAGAAAGTGGTGCATCCTAAGCATCATCAGGTAACAGCATCCTCTGTGGCCACAGACCTTGCCTTAAAGCAACACAGGACTCTAGGACTTGCCACGGTGCCAAAAGGTTGACTGATACTTTATCTAGGCATTCCTATTTTACTAAAATCAAGGGAAATTTAAGTAATTTTTCTCTCTTGTGATTTCCTTTTTTCTGACATTCTCTCCTAACCATTTCCTTTCCTGGCTTCAATAACAGAACTTCAGTTGTGGAATGAAAGTTGGAGCTAGGATACAATTTCACCTGCAGAAATGAGCTGCCTGTCCAGCCTGGAGTTCACAAGCTTTTGCCCCTGTCTGTGGTTTGCCCACATCTGGTCTAGCCTATCACTTCTGGGGACACAGACGTTGTTACTGAGATTATGCGAAACAACAACAGTATTTATGGTTCTCCAAAGAATCAGTCTGATTTCTCGAGTCACAAAGGAAATAAAGAGGAAGATGGGTGATTGTGGAAATGCCAACCTGAGAAAAGAACACGTGGGGGCAAAGGAATATACTGGGTTTTTCTATTAAAAGCACATGAGGGCACCTCAGTGGGTGGAACCCGGCCTGGACCAGCTAAAACAACAACGACAACTGCAACAGAAAAATAGCCGGGCATCGTGGGGTGCCTGTAGTCCTGGCTACTTGGGAGGCTGAAGCAAGAGAATCGCTTAAGCCCAAGAGTTTGGGGTTGCTGTGAGCTGTGAGGCCACAGCACTGTACAAGCATGACGGGGAAATGGCCACTACCCACAGCTTCTCACCTGTGCCCTGCATTTCCAGTTTGCCTGGGTTTACAGACACTAGCCTTTTCCAAGAGCCAGAGGCCCCAAATGGAAATCTGCCCTCCTTTCGCTATCTATGAATCAACAGAAAGATTCCTCCTGTGACCTTTTGACTCCCAAGGACACAATGCAGCGCTCCAGGCTGTTTTCTCCAGCAGGGCCAGTGGTGGGTGGATGAGACTCTCTCTCCATCCCAGCACAGTGGGGGGCTTGTTCAGACTTGGCATGATGGGCCAACAGCCCCAACCGGCCTGGACAATAGGAACATTCAACAATCTGTAAGTTGGAGGCTCAACTCACTTGTCTTTCACATAACTACATTTTTTTCCATAAGGAGCATACTTAGCTATGGCCTAAGAATTTCTGTAAGCATATTGTTAGCTAGATGGCATATAAGAGTCTAAATCTGAGCCCTTCTCACAAACTATTTCCACTGAAAACGTATTTGGCAATTAATCACATAACCAGAGAAGAGAATTTATGTTCTTTTCCCATAGTTGCATCTAATTTTGGATGACATCTCCTCTTTCCCCTTCACATTCTCATCTCCTGTTGCCACCCTGTGGCCCGTGGCTGGTGATGGTAATCCCACATTCTGGGGAACCACAATCATGCTCATTCCCTCCGGGTGCTTTGGGAAACCAGTTTCCCCCACAGGGTGCAAGAAGCCCAGCACATTCTCTGAGAGCCTGCTTTCAGCAGGGGGCGTTTGTCATCCTGGGCTCCTGCACACCAAGTGCCTACAGCAACTGCCCCACCACTCCCAGATGCTCTCCTCCCCTCAAATTTCCAAATGTCTCTACCCCATCAGCTATTACAAGTACAAAGGAGAAATAGTGCTGAACTTCACACCCTAAAAGATGAGCCAACATTTTATAACTTAGAGTTGCCAAAGTTAGCAACAAGGTCAGATACCTTTCCTTTAGATCTTAACTTTGGAAAAGGGACATTTTATTCCCATTTAAAAACAAAAAACAAAAAACCTAGGATGGAGGTGGAATGCATTCTTCTTAGTAAAGCATCAGAATGGAGAAGCAAGAATCCAATGTACTCAATTCTGACATGAGGACATTGATGACCTAGTACATGGTGGGGGGCGGAGGTGTAGAGAAGGAAGGGGGTATGGGGTGTGTGACACACCTCTTTGGGGCGGGACACAATTATAAGAGGGAATTTACCTAACAACTCTGAGGGTATTTTTCCCTTGAGTCCACATCCTTGGAAAAACTCATGATACCTCCAAAAGGCTTAAAACCAACTTTTTCTGGAGGGTGGGCTGAAGGGATTTGAAGATTCAGGTTATAATATTAGGGTCACAAACATGGAAAGATCTGACATAGATGAAGTTCAAAAAAGCAAATTCTGTGTGTGTGTTTAAAAATACAGAGAGGGATTGGTATGGATCATGTGCACCTGTAAATTCACAGAAAGAGCAAGGGAAGAACCACACCCAGGTGAAGCGAGAAGCGTGCGGGGTGGGGATGGGTAGAGGCCAAGGGCCCGAAGTGCACCCAAGCGGCTCTTGGCTACGGGTTCTCCTTATTTGCCTGCATCCCTGCTGCCCTGGAGCCACTGGGATTGCCAGCATGATGGTAAATTATAAAGCCAGATGGAATCTGTAGCTCCTCCATTAACTGAAATCCTGTGATTCTCTTAAAGAGGAAAAGGTCATACCAAAGGAAAGAGTGAAAGGAGCATAGGTGTCGGGTTTCGTGTCCCCTTAGGAAAAGCACGTCTCTTTGCAGAATACTCTGCTTTTGTTTTGTATCGCTTATTTGCTTTTCCTGAGTATCAGTTTCTTACGGAATGAGCTGACCTTTCTTCTGGATAAAATGAACAAAAACGTTGGCGAACACCAACGCTATGCCTTTAGCACTCTTTGCAACATTTCAAAAACAGGATCTAACTTTTGACCAAACAAGTTGGCATGGCCACAATTCCTCTGGCAGATTTAGAGGTGAAAGTTTAAAGAAAAGATAAAAGGGCGAGGGGTAAAGTCCTGAGTGCTCCATGAACAATTCTGAGTGACTCTGACTCTGGGTAGCAGGCTTTTCCTGCTAACAAAGCTAAGAAGGAGCAAAAGGTCAGAAGGCTTTGGCAGACACAGCTATTCCGCCAATGACACATGCTGATAGAATCAGAGGAGGAGAGCAATGATAGAGCCTTTATCTGGAGAAAGATCAAGCCCTAAGGGAATTACTAGATTGAGGAATTTAACCCAACAGTGCTTAGAGTCCTGGAAAAGCTGGATTTAAAGCAGGGAAACGCCAGGAAGGCTATGTCAACCAGGGTGATGAAAATGTGTCAAATGATTTATGAACCTAGTGTGTATGATGCCGCATGATCATATCAATGTACACAGCTATGATTTAATAGAAATTAAAAAAAATAAATAAATAAAAATAAAGCAGGGCTTTCCGTTCAGGGGGCATCTTAGGAGAAACTGGCCCGCTGGATGTCAGTACCTTCTAATGGAAGTGAGAATGTCAGATCTCGGGAAGAACCAAGATCCGGACGACAGAATGATGAATGAAAAGGCTCCTGTTTCTAGCAAACATCATCCTCCTGGTAGCGGACCTTAATCTAAGATGTCCCTATAGACTGTCGGGCTAAGCTTCAATTTAAAAAAACAAATCATATGTAATTTGTTCTGGTTTTGTCCATTGAAGTTTTTCTGCTATTAAGGAACAGCTGAGTTTGCATTATGAAGGAAAATATAATTTCAGGTTTCTAACCTTTTCAGGAGATGCTGAATGAGGTGCTAACTTTAATATCTGCATCACTTCTTGCTATAGTTGAATCAAAAAGAGGAAAAGGTCATTTTTAAAATTTACAGTTCAAGAAGGACCTAACATTTCTAATGTGTAACAAAGAAAATATATAAGAGTGTAACAAAGAAAATATACAAGAAAGCTTATAAGATATTACAGAAAATATCTATCCATACTTACAATTAAAAACACGGGGTAGAAAAATCAAGTGGGAAAAAAGAATAGGAAAACAGTCAAGACAGCCTTGTAAATCTTTTCTGTACATGCTTTTACTTTAAAATCTGAAAAGATCTGCCAGTTCAAAAAAATAAAAAAAAAATGTAAAAGCACAGAAGTAAAGCACTCTGTATGATTAACAGGATTTTAACAAATTGCTGTTCTTAAGAAAATGTCATTTCCCTCACAGTCCTTTTTTTAAAAAAAAATTATCATAAGCCTAAGTAAGAAGCTGGGTTTTGCTCACATTTAACAGACTGGGGCTCCTACCACATATACCTTTTGTTGCGTGTGAAGGCTCACAACACAACATGTACCATGTCACCCTCCAGTTCTCATGCTGAGGACACTGGCTTACTGCACATAGCCAAGGGTTTAAGTGTCAGCGGAGTGTGGCTGATGCACTGAATCAAACAATCTGTCTAGAATAATCATTTACCTCTGCTGTGCACATGCTGTCAGGAAGCTGGCTGCAAAATGCTGTTCAGAGGGGACAAAAAGTCACTTTGCACAAATACACAGTTCACATAGTCCCCTTCTGGTCAGAAACATTAAAACATTAAGCAGCTCTGTATGTATCTGTGGTGTGCATGCTCAGGCGTGCAGAAATAAAAAATAAAGCAGCCCTCCATGTATCTGTGGTATGTGTGCTTACGTATGCAGAAATAAACAAGAGTGAGCACACGTACACTTACTATTCACACTTGTCTGCAGAGCTAGATTTGTTATGTTTTTTTTTTTTTTTCCAAACAATCAGCATTAATTTCTTTTGTAGTTAAACATAGAGTTGTTTTTAATAGACAAATTAACTTGTACTATGCTTAGAGTTTCCAGAGTGGCCCTGCAGATCCCTGTCCCCTCCACTGACCAAATGCCAACACAATAATGCCCAAGCCTCACCTCGGCACTCCACGTCGGGGTCTCCCCAGAAGAGCTCCTGGCACTCGCTGCAGGTGCGGCCTCCAAACCCAGGCATGCACTGGCACTGCCCTGTGAACTGCGGCCAGAACACAGACCCCAGTCAAGCGGGCTTCAGGGCAGAAGCCAGTTGTCATTTAGAGGAGGCAGCTCTCCAGCTGCCAGTTAGAGGAGGGACTGAACTGTCTGGTTAAGAAGCATTCACTTGCTGACTGGGAAAAGGGACTCCCACTTTGCTCTCAGGCGACACCAGCATCTCCTACCTATTCTCCTGCAGCAGGGTCTCCTACCTATTCTCCTGCATCAGGTTATACTTTATTCCCATTTCCTCGCTTTCATGCTCACAGATCAGTAACAAGCCCAGACCACATTTGACTTAGGGAGTGTGTCTTTCTTAGTATGTGCCAGGAACCAATGGCACTTTCTACAATGCTGGGTATGGCTTTTGGTTCTTTTCAAGCTGAGTCGCTAAGAAAACTGTCTGATTCAGCAGCCACGTACTGAAGAGAAAGGGCTCACCCTTGTCCACTCTTACGAGTCTGCCTCCACAGCTGGGGTCCTGCACCCAATGCTATGGATGCGTCAGAGGGGGACTTCACGGTTAAGGAGTCCCAGCCAAGGGTGACAAGTGAGGGCTGATTTCCAGCCCATGCTGTCTGCCAAGCTGTGTGTCTTGGTGCCTTGCTTTAATTGGGGCAGGGCTGCCAAATAAGCTAGCTGTCACCTGGTCTCATAAAGACATCACCTGGGCAACAGCCCCTCACCTCATTACAAGAAGGCCCAAAGGAATGATCAGTGTTGCAGCCGCATGGGTCACATCCGGTGCCACTGGCCAGCTGCCAGGTATTGGGTGCACAGCGGTCACAGTTCTGCCCGATCACATTAGGAAGACACAAGCACTGGCCCGTGGCTTTGTCACACTGGCAGTCAGAGCCATTGCAGTGCTCCTGCACAGTGCCCAGGTAATTGCAGACACACTCTGAAAAAGAACACGATTGCATTTACTTGCCGTCACATTCACAAATGTACAGGCACACAGAAGTTAGCTATGTCCAAAATGGCCAAGGTTTTCCCTCTCCAAACCTTGATATTGTAGTGCAAAAAGTAAAGAAATGGAGGTGATTAAAACACAAATCTAAATGACTATTTAGAACCTCTTAGGACGTCCTGCACAGTTCTGACATTTCCCAGGGAGATATGCCCCATGACACATTTTGCCGAAAAGTATGTTCAGAATATACAGATTTAACAAGATGCTGGTGAATCATTTTCAAATTCAAGATTTCACTGAAACTGATAAAAAATATGCCAGTGGGAATTGAAATCTCTAACAATTTCAAACTCAGTAATGAACATGTCTGGCATCACAGGTAGGAGCCCTTTAAGTTAGGAAGGATTTCAGCAATCCAGTCCCCTGGTTCCCACATTCCTCACATGTTTGTATAATCAGAGCCAGAGGCCTGGGGGCTTCCAGCAGAAGGAGAAAATGCTGGCTGATCTGCTGATAAGAGAGAAGTAAAGAGGGTTAAAATAGAGATCTCAGAGATGTTACTTCTTCCTTTTCCTTAATCTGGAAGGCTCTACTCCAGCAATGCCACCAGAAAGCATGTAGACCAGAGGAGGTATTTGGGATATCTAGGCCCTATCTGACCAGCAAGCTCACTGGCAGAACACGTTATCAGTATACTCCATGGGATGGCATTTGTTGTGGTGACAACTACATAGCCTTTCCTTTCGGTTATTTCTCCCGGGCAATGAGCCATATCTTGAGACTTTAGTTCTACCAGAAAATGAGGATGTAAAGGGAGAAAAAAATTTAATCTCTCATATTTCTTTTGTTGCAAGTGCAATTTTACCTCTTTGAATAAGTGTAATATGTGAAGACTAAGCTCTTCAGCAAGGGCGGAAATCACGGTCACGTGGGAAGGGGGGCAGGGTGAAGGCGCATCTTACTTCGGCAGTCCTGCTGGAGGGCGTCGCCGTAGTACCCAAATCGGCAGAGCTGGCAATGCTCCCCTTCCGTGTGGTACAGGCACTTGAGGCACCTCCCAGTGTCCTTGTCACAGGCTTCTGGGTCTGTCGTGTCAATGTTGTGGTGGCACTGGCAAGGCTGACATGAGCCCCCCACAACTGAGGGATTGCCAAAGAACCCTGACGCACAGTCGTCACATCTGGAGCCTATTGTGAGACAAAACCCAACACAAGATGCTCAGCACAGCGACTGGCAAGCTCTCCAGCCCGCCCACATTCCCACCTCGAGGTCTTCCCTGTGCTTCCCAGAGCCTGGGATGAGGCCTCTGAAGGGTAAAGAACAGGCTCTGAGCGGTGAGGGGAAGAAGCACTCTGTGGTCTGACACTGCCACACCGCCTCAGAGCCATGGTCAAACACGGTAAAGTGCCGCTTGACGTTACAACATTAACCCAAGGAGCATATACACTGACAAATTATCGCTCCTTTGCGAGCAACTTGAAAAATGCATCCTTAGTGCTGAGTGATTTCCCTAAGACATCCTGAAATTACACGCGAAAGCCAGGTAACTGTGCATGCGCACGACTAGTGCTTGTAACAGTGGTTTCAAGGATGAAATGGAGTTCACTTTCACAACTAGCTAATCTCACTGGGCCTTGACAGATAATCTGAGTATCATACACAGGGAAGACTATGTTCTGCTATCTAATAGCTCCTCGGGTCATACCCTTCTTTCTTCTGCCTACCATTGGGCCATTTCACTACTTTGAGACACTTCTGCTAAGAGTTAGAGGAAGTAAAATATAAATTAAATCTTTTTCTCTTTAGTAACAGGAAAGTGTTTCATAAGGTTTTGTTTACGGATTTAAATGAGCTTCATTCATATCCTGCTTTGCCTTCTAATTTATTATCAGACATCCCAAAATTGACTACCCTACAAGCCAAACAGGAGAAGAGCATCTTTTCTATTTCATATTCATTTAACTTTGAATTAAGCATTGTAAATGTGAATTTAACTGGCTTCCTAGTCATCTCTTTTTCTCATTAACAACAGAGACACATCTTTTCCTTCTTTGCCTCCCAGATTCTGCATGTGACTTACCAATGTATCCAGAGTCACACACGCAGGCAAGCTGTGAAGTAACAGGATCTTGGTAACAGCTCCTGGCAAACTGGCGTCCGCTATCAGGACCATCTGGGCAAGGGCAAGGGCGGCAGTGATCTCCCGACCCGATGATGGGGTCGCCATAGTAACCAGCCAAGCACCTGCATCATTGGCAGGAAAGAAGGGGCAGTTGTCAGAAACTTGTTCAAAGAAAAGTCTTAGAAACTACGTTCTGTCTGGGAACATTCTTCTCCATTCCTCTTGATTCCGTGTGGAGGACATTCCACTGAAACAATGGTTCTCAAACGTTAGTTCCAATCAGAATCACCTAGAGGGCTTATGCAAACAGATTGTTGGGTTCCTCTTCCTGTGTTTCTGATTTGTGAGATCCCCTGCTGACCTGGGGATCATACACACAGGACCACTGCATTAGGGTGACATCCTTGGCCTTGCCTGGCCGCTTACTCGCTGCTACCCAGAACAGCCACAGATCCCCAGGTGAATTCCATTTCCATTATTCTGTCAGCTGCCTGGCTCCTCCCTGTGCCTCCTTGTGCCAGGGCCGGGTGGCATGTGCACAAGCCCATGGTGGCCACAGGTCTCAAGTGTGCCCTGTGATTCTGGGTTACCAGCATGAAGCTCTCCAGCCGTGGGACCGTTATGTCTGTCTCTCAGGTGGCTCCACACCAGGACAGGGATGAGGGATGTTACCTATTAACTCCCAAATCCAACCTGTCAGTCCCTTCCCTTTAAAGATAACAAATCTGTGTAGGTTAAAGGATTTGTAAAACTCCCATAACTTGTTAAGTAAAAAGCCAGGGTTTGAATTCAGCCTCCTGACTTTGCACAATAAATCCTTTTACTGTATCATGCTGCTTCTCAACGTAAGTGGCAATTACTAGGGTACTTTTTTATTTCTTACAACATAAGATGTTGAAGGACTTTGGAGATGATCTAATCCAACCAAGTTATTCCACTTACAGCTAGATGCTCTAACTTATAAAGTAAAATTATAAAGTAAGTTAGAAGGCAAATTGGGCCAAGAATTTCTTCAGGTCTAAAGACTTCCAATTCAGCTTTTCGTGTCTTTTGGAGGCAGAGGTAATCTTTTTATTAAATGGTAGAAGGATGAAGAAGTATAGGAGGAAAGTATCATAGGAAATTAACTATTAAATTAGACTCAGCAAGAACATTTTCCCTGATTATGTGTGAGGAAGCCTACACCAAGGAAACAATTTTGTACAATCGTTTCTGAGAAAGTTTCTATGAGACTTATCCAGGTGAAACAAATGTAAATATGTCCTGATAGAAATTTGAGTGTTCATTTCTCACCTTCCCTGAGGAATACCGTATATACTCGAGTATAAGCCAACCCCCTTAATTTTACCCTAAAACTGGGAAAACTTAGTGACTCGAGTATAAGCCGAGGTGAAAAATGCAGCAGCCATTGGTAAATTTCAAAAATAAAAATATATACCCAAAACAATTACAATAATTGAGGAATCAGCAGGTTAAATGCTTTTCAATATTTATTGCTAAAGAAAAACTCCAAAACCCCTGATTATAAGGATTCAGGATTTACAAACATTTATTTACAAGACTTTACTGCCTTAAATGGGGTTTTCACTTAATTAAATGTGCCATTAAATATTGTGGGTTAAATAGTTCAGTGGAATACAGTTCAGTTCAGCAGCCTACCTCTTCAGCTCAGCAGCGACTTGTGGACTAAGCTGAAGCTCCGCCCCCTCAAGCAGACGGCAGAAGACGACTGGAGGCTACGTGGTTTTGATTAGGTGCTCGCGCAGAATCAAATAACCTGTATGACCCGAGTATAAGCCAAATTTGGTTTTTCAGCACAAATTTTTAAGGGTTTTAAGGGGTTACTCTGGATTGATTGGGTGGGCTGGTCCATTTATTTACATGATCCCTGAAAAGTGCAGAACTTTCTCTAGCTAGAGGCAGAATTGACACAACAAAAGAAGATGACAAAAAGAGGCTAAGGGCAAGAAGGCTTCAAACTTTTGTTGGCTCTGAGATGGAGGGATCACGTGATGGATGAGGGAGGGGCATGTGCAAGGACCAGAGAGGGCCCCTGATGAAAGCCAGCAAGGAAGCAGGACCTCAGTCTGACTACCATAGGGAACAGAATTCTACCAACAACCTGAAAGTGTTTGGAAGCAGATTTTCCCCCAGGGCCTCTGGCAGGGAACACAGCCCATGATTTTGCCTTTGTGAGATTCTAAGCAGAGGACCCAGATACGGCATGCTATCCCCGGACTTCTGATCTATAGAACTGCGAGATAACATAGGAACATTTTAAGCCAATAAATTTGTGACAATATGTTACACAGAAGTTTAAAACTAATACTAGTATCTATCAATTGTTTTCAACCCTGCTTAATTTGGGGAGCTGGGGCTCATGAACTAGTGATGCTGAACAAATAAAATTATTGCTTCCCTCATCTTTAACTTAGGCTGAATTTAGAGATCTGGCATATATGCTAATAATATCTGATACTTTAATTATTGCCATGTTTTCAGATAAATGGATGAACTTGGTGGTTTAGAGGACCTCATTCATGCTCATTGTCACAAAACTCAGTGGGGAAAAGTAAAACTCATTTGGATTTTTTAAAAATATCTCTCTATTCTTGTAGAAGACTAACACAAAAACATTTTGCTTCTTCAAGCAATCAAGGGACATACAGCTCTCTGTCACACCACCAGAATGAAAGAATGATTATCTCAACTTTATAAATGGAACAAAACATTGGTAGGTCTGTGATGCAGAAATAACTAGATGATTCTGCCTAGTAACTCAACTTACCAGTCCAGTTGACCTTAAGAAGAGTCTCATACCTTATAAACACACAAAAAATCCATAACGATAATTAAAACAATTTTTTTTTTAATTTCCAATTTTCCACTGCTCAATTTTTGTTCTCTGCTCCCCATGGACAAAAATTCCTACACACTCTGATATGTGTTTTCAAGATAATCCATTAAAATAAGAATGTAGGGCGGCACCTGTGGCTCAGTAGGCAGGGTACCAGCCCCATATACCGAGAATGGAAGGTTCGAATCCAGCCCTGGCCAAACTGCAACAACAGCAGCAACAACAACAAATAGCCGGGTGTTGTGGCAGGCGCCTATAGTCCCAGCTACTTGGGAGGCTGAGACAAAAGAATCACCTAAGCCCAGGAATTGGAGGTTGCTGTAAGCTGTGACACCACGGCACTCTACCGAGGGCAATAAAGTGAGACTCTGTCTCTAAAAAAATAAAAATAAAAATAAATAAGAATGTATGTCTTATTCCTGCTACTGCAAAAGGATCTAGAAAAAAATAAGAAATATTTGCCCTCCTTTTTTTAGATAGGATAGACACATGAGGTCTGAGTTTAGGGTTTGTAGAAATTTTAGGTTCATGAGTTGAAAACAGAAATTGTTAGAAACCTGGAAAATAACCCTACACAGGCTTTGAAGTCTGTACTAGCCAAAGAGATGAGATAAGGCAAGTCTTTCTTGACAGGAAAAGGGTGGCGTTACTATGAATTTTGGGAGTGTCCAGCCCATGGGCAGCATGGGCTGCTCATAGAGTACTTTTTTGCTAATGTTTGGTGGTGGATAGCACAAAAATTATGCATAGACCTTTTTCTTTCTTTTACTTTTTTTTTTTTTTTTTTGCTCATCAGCTTTCATTACTGTTTATGTATTTAACGTGTGTCCCAAGACAACTCTTCTTCCAATGTAGAGCAAAGAAGTGAAAAGGTTGGACACCCCTAGGTGCTGAGAATGAGCTAGGGACTGAAAGAGGGGACTGGAGTGGGGAATGCAATGAGCCTGGTGTCCTATCCTCCTACTCTTGTCTATTGTCAAGGACACCTGATGGTCTCGTTCGGGATGCCGGAGCCTGAACACAAGGAACAATGACTTGAGATACATGAAGAATGATACCCACAGCCACATTTCGTGCAGTGGGAGGCGGGCCTCCTGCCTCGGAATAGACCATAAGGGTTTGAACACCACCTCTCTCAGCAGCAGCCGTGATGCCCTGAGGAGTCAGCCGCACAACACCATGGAACTTTTGAGGTTTCCCTTAATGACTGATACTGAGTGTCAGAAGTTCAACCTTTCCAGCAGGTGGAAACAAGTTTCATTATGTACAGAAACCTAAAGCGATGTGGTGTTTTCGTATAGGAGTGCTGTGGAGCAAATTCATTCCGACTATGCGTGTGCATATGTGTACGGGCAGTGCGAGGAGTGTAGATGGAAAGAATCCAGGAAATTAGCTTTCAAAAGGAGGGCCAAGTGGAAAGCCACTGCCTCCTCCTACTGCTCAAGGTCGTCTCAAGGTCATCTCTGTCAGTTGGTGTGCACACCCGCCACGGATGGTGGCTTTTTATCAGTCACATGCGACATGGCAAAGAACCCTAGAAGAATGCCCAGGAAGGAGTGTTGCTTCCACGCTTTGGACAGAAGACACAAGCCGGGGCTAACTTTGATCTGCAATTTGTATGCATTCTTTTCAGCCGGCCAGTTCAGTTTGCTGTCGACTGTGCTATCTGAACATATGGCTATACTCCTGTGTTTTATTCCTATCTCCAAATCAGTGCATAGGGACCATCATGACTCTGTCAGGCAGGTCTGTGCTGCAAAAGAAGTTGACTGAAAACTGACAAAGCACTGTGACTTTCTTCATTTCTAATTTATTTATTTTTTTTATTGTTAAATCATAGCTGTGTACATTAGTGCAATCATGGGGTACAATGTGCTGGTTTCATACACAATCTGAAATATTCTCATCAATTCAACGTAGCCTTCATGGCATTTTCTTAGTTATTGTATGTAGACATTTGTATTCTGCATTTAGTAAGTTTCATCACCTGCACCCATTTTAACATGCACCATAGATGTGGCCTCACGCATTACCCTCTCTCCACCCTAACCTCCCCCCTCCATTCCCCTTCCTTGGCCCTTTCCTCATAGTCTTGTCCTATAGTTGGGTTATAGACTTCACGTGAAAGCTATAATTTAGCTTCATAGTAGAGCTGAGTACATTGGATACTTTTTCTTCCATTCCTGGGATACTTTGCTAAGAAGAATATGTTCCAGCTCCATTCATGTAAACATGAAAAAGGTAAAGTTTCCATCTTTCTTTAAGGCTGCATAATATTCCATGGTATACATGTACCACAATTTGCTAGTCCATTTGTGGGTCGATGGGCACTTGGGCTTCTTCCATGACTTAGCAATTATGTATTGGGCTGCAATAAACATTCTGGTACAGATGTCTTTATTATATTGTGACTTTTGGTCTTCTGGGTATAAACCTAGTAAAGGAATTATAGGATCGAATGGCAGGTCTATTTTTAGGTCTCTAAGTATTCTCCAACAATCCTTCTAGAAGGAACGTATTAGTGGGCATTCCCACCAGCAGTGTAGAAGTGTGCCCTTTTCTCCACATCCACGCCAACATCTCTGGTTTTGGGATTTTGTTATGTGGGCTACTCTTAACTGGGGTTAGGTGATATCTCAAAGTAGTTTGATTTGCATTTCTCTGACGATTAAGGATGATGAGCTTTTCTTTATGTGTTTGTAGATCGTGCATCTGTCTTCTTTAGAGAAGTTTCTCTTTAAGTTCCTTGCCCACCCTAAGATGGGATCATGTGTTCTTTTCTTGCTAATACATTTGAGTTCTCTGTGGATTCTGGTTATTAGACCTTTTTTGGAGGTATAAATGTTTTCTCCCATTCTGAGGGCTGTCTGCTTGCTTTACTTACTATGTTCTTGGCTGTGCAGAAACTTTTTAGTTTGATCAGGTCCCAGAAGAGTATTTTTGATACTGCTCCAATTGCCTAGGGAGTCCTCCCTATAAAATATTCACCCAGGCCAATTCCTTCAAGAGTTTGTCTGCACTTTCTTCAAGTATTTTTATAGTTTCATATCTTAAGTTTAAATCTTATATCCAGTGAGAGTCTATCTCAGCTAATGGTGAAAGGTGTGGGTCCAGTTTCACACTTCTACAGGTTGCCAGCCAGTTTATCTAGCACCATTTGTTAAATAGGGAATCTTTTCCCCACTGAATGTTTTTCATTAGCTTGTCAAAAATCAAATAACGGTAGGTAGCTGGATCCATCTCTTTGTTCTCTATTCTGTTCCAGACATCTACTTCTCTGCTTTTCTGCCAATACCATGCTGTTTTGATCACTATCATTTATAGCACAGTTTCAGGTCTGGTAGCGTGATTCCTCCTGCTGTGTTTTTATTTCTGAGTAATGTTTTGGCTATTTGAGGTTTCTTCTGATTCC
>CAUYPK010010492.1:0-48016 GCA_963574355.1 Loris lydekkerianus
CCGCCCCCCCCCCCCCCCCCCCCCCCCCCCCCCCCCCCCCCCCCCCCCCCCCCCCCCCCCCCCCCCCCCCCGGGGGGTCTCCCTCTTTCTGGACACCAACAGTTCTCAGAGTAAGGGAAAGTCAGCCCTTTCTGCTGCTGTTGGTGGGGGTGGGGGTATCATGGGGGTGGGTTCAAGGGCAAGGCCACAGCCTTCTTCCCTAAGAGTTACAGGAGCCGCTGGTCCTGCCCCAGTGGGATCCAGTTCCCAAGGAGGGTGCCAAACAGACCTTCTGCCCCTACAAAAACAAAGCCATCTAATTGCCTTTAATCTGGGGCTGTCGGTTCCCCTGGTGGTGGTGCTGAATAGTAAGGGGAGATAATATCTTTCCCTTTGAGTGAGAAGTTATTTGATCTCTGTGTGTCAGGGGTAAGCCTGTGTGAGGGAAGAGGTGGGGACGGAAGGAGAAGGTGGAAGGAAAGAGAGAGGAGTAAGGGCCTGGCTCCCCGCCCGAGCAGGCTGCCTCTGAGGGCTTTATTTCTCCCAATAACACTCATAAATAAAGGGGAACAAGCATCTCTCTTGTCTTGGCTCAAGGCCATTGTTGTGTGCAGGGCTTCCTCATCACCCCTGCCCCTCACACCTCCCTTTCAGGCCCAGGTTGGGAACACAGCCTGTGTGCGGTGGCAGTGGCAAGGGCGAGGGGTCGGCGGGGTGTAGGCTGCCAGCTGTCCTGCCTGGAGGGGTAGGAGAGGTGAGCTCCACAGACCTGCTGCAGCCCCTGCCCCCAGCCTGCCTTTAGCCTTGGCTCTCCCTCCCCAACTCCACAGAAGCCACAAGATGCCCCAGCTGATTGCAGTCACCTCCTGCCCATTCTGCCTGCCACCACTCCCTACCATTTGTTCTCAGCAGTGTCACGGATCTTGACAAAACACAACTCGGGTCATATCCCTCCACTCACACCTTGCAAGGCTTCCATCTGGCCCAGGGGAAGCCTGGGCCCTACATCATCTGGCCCTCTGCATCTCTTCTCACCAGCTACACCGACCAAAGTCACCAGACCCCCTATCTGGAATGTTTTCCTCCCAGGTAGCCACATGGTTGGTACCCCTCCTTTCGTTCTTTGCTCAAATGTCCCCGTCTCAGGCCTTCTCCAGCCACCCTTGATCTAAAATTGAATAATCCTGTACACGCTTTAGCTTACTTATTGTTTGCCATTGCTAGAACATAAGCTCCGTGAGGACAGATTTTTTTTTCTGTTTTGTTCAATTCTGATGCCCCAAACCCAAAATGTACTTAGTGACGTCAGTAATATTTAAATGAATAAATACCCCAATGGACAGCTGCTGCCTCCTGCTCACAGGTACCCTTCCTGCACGTACACACACATTCATACACAAGCACACACAAGTCTCCTTGTAATTCCTGCTGCGGAAAGCCTGGTGAAGGGAGCCGTCCCTGACAAGCACACGCCGCCGTCCCCTCCCAGCCCATGATGAGGGGTGCCCCCCATCAGGGCCTTTTCTGCCTGCAGGGCTTCACAGCACCTTCTGGGTGCTCTCACCCAGACTCCTAGCACCCTGTAAAATCAGGGCTGTCTCCCTGATTTACATATGAGTTTAATGCCTTGCTTAAAAATGCCACTCATATAAGTGACGGGACAAGGACGCGGACTTGGGTCGTAGCTGGAGCTGCCCACGTTTCCCACAGAAGCTCCCACTGGGCTGTGAGTGGAAGAATGTGCAAGTCCTCCCCAGCCATGAGCCTGACACTGGCCAGGTTGCAGGAATCCAAGCAGAGAAGTGGAACCCAGCAGATGGATGAGGTCCCTCTGGGAGCTGCTCTCTGCCCACGGCCAAGGACAGGCTGGGCAGGCTTACTATTCAGCACCAACATCAGCAGGCAGGGCTGGCTCCTGCTGACCCCTCGCTGCCCCATGTCCCAGTGCACCTGGCCCCCTCCCCCGGCGTGCACGCAGGTACAGCTTTCAGCTCCTTCTCTTGATCTGTCCACCAACTGGAGAGCGCCTCCTAGAGTGCAGCGGGGCCTTCTCACCACTCGAGCCCGCCAGATGTTTAGTAAACCCAATTATAGATGGGGAGGCAGAAGCTGGGAGGGCCCTCAGGCTGCAGGACTCAAATCTAAGACCTCTGACCCTGTTCGGCCTTCTGTCCCTGGAAGCTCTTCTTTTCAGCTTTGGGTTCTCTCTGTCTTAAGAAACACTGGGATGGTTTTGAGTAAGACCCAGAGAGAAGGAGACTGCTCCAGCCTTCGGGTACATGTGCAGGAAAATATGGAGGTGGGGGGCAGCTGTGTGACCTTGGGTGAACTACAGGAGGGGCTCCGTGCCCTGAGATCATGTCCCTGGGTGCTAAGGCAAAGTCCCAAGCTGGGAGATTGTGACTATCTCCTGTACACGCTTTTGCAAGGAGGAGTGACTATCTTGGAGAAGAGGCAGCAGGATGGCACACTGTGTGTGCCGAGCCAGTGTCAAAGGACAGGCATGATAAAAGCCGCTCACTCCTTTGGAACACAGCTCCTCACTCACATCCGGTCCCACGCTAGACGCTGTGGATACAGTGGAGTTGACAGGCCTGACAGGCCGAGCCGCACATTTCATTAACCTGGCAATAAGCTACCTTGCATCTTACATGATTGATCCTTTTGGGAGCTCAGAGCGTGGGGGGCGGGGTGCTTTAACAGTAATCCAGGGTGGGTGCAAATGCAGGTGGGAGTCAGATAGGAAGTGGTTTTCTAACCTAGGCCAGGTGCGCTTTCATGGAAAGAGCATCAGTGCTGGGGATCTTGCTTCAGCCACTTGCCAATGTGTGTGGGACCAGAGACTGTATTCCTACCCTTTGGTCAAGTCCACAGCACTCAGACCAGGAAGGATACAAAAGAGTGTTTTGCTACAACGTCTAAGGGTCAACCAGTCAATCTATGAGCTCTGGAGATGTCCAGGTGCACCTGACTGTAAGGCATTTATCTGTCCTTTGTCAACCAGCATGAAGGCCCTTCCTGAGTACTGGGAAACAGAGTGGGACCAAGAGGGGGAAACTTGCTCAGATCCTCTGCCACGAATATTTCTCAAACCCACCTGGGTCTCAGACCCTTTCCACTGGGACTGGGGAGGCTTAGAGGCACTTTGCCCTCCAGGCCATGTCATGTGTCAGCCAGCTCTTGATTCCCGATCACCGCCTGTGGGCAGGCACTGGGCATCCAGCTTTGAGTGAGGCAGGTGAGTGAGGCATATTCTCGGAGAGCTCGTGGTGCAGTGGGGAACCAGACATTGAAAATGCTGTTTTGGGTGTGGCAAAGGCCTGGGCCTGGTGGGAACATAAAGTTAGGGTGTTTAACCCAGTCTTGGGACAGGGGATGTCTCCCAGGGAAGGGGATGTCTAAATCTAGACTTGAAGACTAAACGGGCACTGGAGGAAGAGGAGAAGAGAAGCAAGAGAGCTAGTGAAGGGTCTGCGCCAAGGCGAGGTGTGCCGCCTTACAGGCCGGGGAAGGCCTGGTGGGCCACGGCGCCAGCAGCACCATCTGCTGAGCACTTGACTGTGGCAGAATCTGCTTTCTGTGCTTTGCTTATAGAAATTTATTTAATCTTCCCCCCAACTTTGGGAGAGTTGTTATTCTCTCTCCATGTTTACAAATGTGGTAACAGGTATAGAAAGTCACAAAGCTAGCAAGGTGGCAGAACTGGGATTTGAACCCAGGAGCTGGGAGCAAGAGGCTTTTCTATTTCACAACCAGAGAGAACAGGGACTTCCAGCAAATGTCTCTGGAGAGGGAGGACTTAAGGGGGGCAAGAGGCCAGGTCAGACCCAACCAAAAGCAAAAAGGAAGACCCTCTTCCTTCCAGCACCAGAACCAGTTTGGCAGTACTCAGACAACCTCAGCCCCAACCCTGGACTGACATGGGCAGTGTCTAGCAGTGGCTGACCCACTCCCAGGCTCTGTATCAAAAAGCATGAGGATGAACTTCCTCTTCAGCAAAAGGGATTGAGATGAAACAGCAGGAAGAATTTCCCAGCTGTCATGACCATACGCTATTAAAACAGGCAGCCAAGGGAGGTGGAGGCCCTCGCGGAGAAGGTTAATGCCTTTGTTGCTCAGAGCTGCTGAAGAGGTGAGTGGAGGCAAGGGAGGTACATGATGACCCCTTCTGGGTCTAGAGGTAAAAATCACTGCCCCACAGAGACTATTGCCCATCGCCAAACTGGTGCTCCCCTCTTTCCTGGGACCCTGTCTGCCCCAGCCCTGCCATTGGACTTCATTAAATTGCATTTTCCCAGAGCAGGGCAGGCCGGTGACAGAATGAGTCAACGCCAGCTTGCTACAACTGTCGCCCCTGGAGCTGGCGGGCATAGAGGGAGATAATTGGGAGTGGTTTGACAGCTTAATGTCTGGGGTTGGCTTCCTGGAGCAGTGGAGGGTGGGGTGGGGATGGGGCGGGGAGCCAGCGAGGAGGGGGCAGGTGGATTTGGGCTGCCTCCATCTTCAGGTTGACCCCCCACCACTACCTTTCCCCTCCATTTCCCTAGCAGTAGCTTGTTGGGCAGAAAAATAAAGCACAGCAAAGGAAATGAGATCTGGAGAATAAATTAGGCTTTCTTTATTAATTTGTCAGAACTAATTAACATCTCCCCTAGAATTGTCTCCTCTCCAGATGCCCCCCAGAGCTAGGAGGAAGGAAAGTGTCTGGGAGAAGGCAGGTTTGGGCTTCCGAATCCTAGTCCTGGTCTCTCTCCACAATACCTACCCCAGAGCAGGGAAGGACAGAAGAAACGTCACTCAGGGGAGGGGCCCCTACAGTCTCTTTCTAGGGACTGGAGGCTAAGGTGACCCACAGTTCATCTTATTCACTTACCTGGGGTGCTGAGACCCAGAAAACCCCTAGCGCATGTATCAGCTGCTTCACCACTCGGAGCCCGTATCACTTCATCCGTACAACCAAGTTAGCACTAGCCTCACTCAGGGCTGGGGGGAAGATGTCCTGCAGTAAGTACTGCTTGGGGCAAAGTCAGCTGTCAGTGTTACTTTGGGAGAGAATTTAAGTAAAGCACAGGAAGTTCTTCCTTATAAGACCTCATGACATCACTTTGGTTTGAGCCCAAGAATAATCTCAAGACATACAAGGAACAGTAATTGATGTTCCCATTTCACAGATGACAAAACTGAAGCACAGAGTGGTTATGAATGGCTGGCATAGGTGGGACTAGAACTCTGTGCACTCTGCTGTCCGGCCTACTCTCTGAGCACCCACCTCCGCCCCTCTCACTCTACTGCAGAGACCTGACTCACTGCTGGGAGCCTCACTTACTAACAGACACCTCACTTCCTGGGTGTGAGTTCCCAGCCTCCCTGCCCAGGAGCCACCCCTCAACTACACAAGCTCTGATGCTTCTGTGGCTGCCTCTTGACTTGGCAAGAACCTGAGTTTGTTCGTAGAGTTGGTACTTTCCCCTGTGTACCCCTGTCCCAGAGCGGGGCCCAGCCCTGCCACTTCAGAGTGAGCAGCTCTGAGAAGGGCCTCTCCACAGTAGGCACATCAGACACCCTTGACAATCGGCCACACCTTGTATGCAGTACTGTGGAGGGTTGCAAAACCCTGTCTGTTCCATGTCCCGCCAATGCCGCAAAAGCGTCCTAGAGGTTTCATTTCTGCCACCCAACAGCCCCCAGAACCCTGGGAACACATGGAGGTGAATGCTCCCACCCCAGCAGCACTCCCACCCCCAAGCTCATTGCCTTTC
Source organism: Loris lydekkerianus (assembly GCA_963574355.1). NCBI lineage: Eukaryota > Metazoa > Chordata > Mammalia > Primates > Lorisidae > Loris > Loris lydekkerianus. The sequence continues at coordinate 5,739 of CAUYPK010010492.1, forward strand.
ATACCTGGAGCCTGCTGGGAGCCAGCTGCAGAGCACAGACTCCCGGACTGGCCAAATCCAGGGGACCTGAAGGAAGGATTGACTGAGCAGCCCTCCTGGATTTTATGTTTTTATTTATTTTTAATTTTATGTATTTATTTATTTAGAGACAGAGTCTCACTCACCTGGGTAGAGTGCCATGGTATCATCATAGCTCATGGCAACCTCAAACTCTTAGGCTCAAGAGATTCTCTTGCCTTACCCTTCCAAATAGCTGGGACTACAGGCATCCACCACTAGTTTTTCTATTTTTAGTAGAGACAGAGTCTCTTGCTCAGGCTGGTGTCACACTCCTGAGATCAAGCACTCTGCCCATCTGGGCTTCCCAGAGTGCTACGATTATAGGAGTGAGCCACCGAGCCTGGCCCACTCTTGTATTTCAAATGAGGAAACTGAGGCCTAGAAAGAGAAATCCACGTGGTTTGCTGTCTTTTGGCAGGATCAGTGTTAGAACGTGTGTCTCCTGACTCCCACACCAGGCCCCTTTCATGAACTAGGGGTCAGTGCTTGAAAAATGACATTGTAACTAAATGGATTTGTCACTTAGAGCCAAGAATAGGCAACCTCCCAGAGTAGGTGGGGCAATATGCCCAGTGCAGTCAGACCACAGTGTCCAGGGGTACCGTCACTACCCCCAGGCCCTCCCTGTCTACAGTGATCACAGGTTATTGATTCTGCTCTTGGCAAAGCCCTCGGGAAGTTGTCACCCCACAGGGACGTTTGCTTCTGTTCAGCACCTCTTTTCCCCTAGCACATTTCTCTCTCAGAGCTCTTTTCATTTGATGGCCCCAGTGAACCTGCCAGGACTGGTGTGCTGATAGTTGTAATTCTTACTTTACAGGTGGGGAGCAGAGACCCAGAGAGGTTGTGTTTTCCCAACAGAGCTGGGCCTGGAGAGGCCCCACCTCTGGAGGCCTTGGGGAGGAAGGGCAAGCAGGCCGCATTTGGAGTCTGGCAGACCTAGGTCTGCATCCTGCCTCTGCCACTCATCCTGCTGCTCACCGTGACTTTGGCAGTCTCTGGGGGCTGCCAAGCCTTGGTTTCTTTAGTCTTATAATCCCTGCTTCAGAAGGTTGTGCCGAGGACTTTATGAGCCAGGCATGTGACACCCCTAAGGCAATGCCCGTGCCCCAGGAATCCACCCAGTGTCTTTCAAAAGGCCCTACCCCAGGCTCCTGCCACTCTCTCTCGGATGAGGAGGGAGCAGGTGGAGATGGAATGGGGCCCTCCCGGCCATCCTCTGACTCCAGCCGGACCCAGAGACCCAGCCACACCTGCCCACGGAGGCGCCAGAGTGCAGAGGTGGGGCAGCAGTTGGGATAGGGGCCTCTGCTCTCCAGGACTCAGGGCTGATCGCAGACAGAGCTGGGTGTGGTCAGCCTGAGGTGGTGAGGAGAAGGATGTGGGGAGAGGGAGGAGCTGTGCTGGTTGGTGTCTGTCAGCCGGACATGGGAACAAGTCCCAGAGTTCCCTTGAGGACACTCGGAACTTTCTTAGACTTTGGGAACTGAGGTAGGAGATTGAAGAAAGCCCCCTCAAATCAGGTCAAACCTCCAGCACCCCTGATCCTTACTTTCTCTGTATCTTGGGGACCCATTGAATGCTACTGTGTGAACAGATCAGTCCTGGTGCCCACCCAGGGGACCAGCTGGTAGACACACGGCACCTTCCCTTATGCTCTGTAAAAAGGATGACACCAGCATTTTGTGGAGCTCTCCTGAGTCCCCACTGTACTGGCCACAGGACTCCAGGACCAGGCCAGAGTGAGGGCACTGATTTGGGGGGAAAACAGTTGAGCTGGCTGAGACCTGCCGTGGAGTTTTCTATAGGCTGGCACAGAGATGTGGAGGGAATCTACAAATGGGAGTAGCCTTGGCTTCTGGGGAGGACCTAGAACCCACTTGGGAAAGGGCCCTGCTCCAGCTCTAAGAGATGATCTCAGCTTGTAGCTCTGTCCATGACCCCAGGGTGCCTACATACCAGCTACCACCTCCGGAGCAATTACTTATTCTATGTCAGGCACTTGGTTAACCATGTACATACATTTTATAGAATCCTTATAACCATTTCATGGTAAAATATTAAGTCCACTTTACAGATAAGGAAGCTGAGGCTCACAGAGGTAAATCAACTTGCCAGTGAGTGGAAGAGCACCACCCCAGTTCTCTCTGCCACCAACCTTCCTCCCCAGCCACTACCACCACCACCCCAACCCCACTTTCTCCTTAAGAGAAAGAACTGTCTGATCTCCAGCTCTGGTACGTGATCCAGCAGGCCCACACAAGCACACCATGAGATGGAGTAAGTTGCTGCAGGAGGAACTGAGGGCAGACAGCAGGACAAACCCCTGTACCAGTGAAGAGTATAGAACATTTTAGTAGGTTCCCAGGGAACATGGTAGAATCTTATGTAACGAAGACCTTGAAAGACGGAGAAGAAATGATTTAATCACTGGGTAGAGTTGTCTGGGGGCCAAACAGAGGCAGAGGGAAGTATATGATGGTCCCTCTCAGTTGGGAACGTCCAAAGGCTAAGGCCCCAACTCTGCCATGACTTCCATCTGCTGCTACCTGGCCAAGAGGACCAGGCATGAGTGTCACTTTTCCAAGAACTTTATTGCTCAAGTCCACTTGGGAGCCTTTGCCAACTGGTGCCTGAGGCAGCATGTCAGGCAGGGCAGTGCAGGGCCTGGGCAGGTGTGGTCCCAACTACCTGTCTGGGCACCAGTTGGCTCCATGCTGAGACCTTGCCACCCTAAAAGCCCAGTTTTTCTTTCTGTCCCTTCTATGTCTGGTAAATTGTTGGGACCTACTGGGGTGACCTGTGGGCAGGTCACCTAGGGCTTTAGTATCTGCAGCCCACCCTGTCTGTCCTCTGGGGAAGTCAATCTTAGTCAGTTCTGCAGATTCGCTGAGAGTTGAGGATGGTCAAGCCAGTGAGTTAGGCACTGCCTACAAATCTGGAATATGATCTAAGGAGAGGGGCTAATTGAGGAGACAGAAAAACAGAGGGCAGTGTCATTCTGAAAGGGAGCACCGCGCCCAGCAACCAGAAGACTCAGTTCTAGGTCCACAACTTTTTAAGAAGGCAACTTTGCCAATTTCTTGACCACTGGGCCCCAGTGTCCTCCTCTGTAAAATGGGAATATTAGTACTTGCTCCAGAAGTTGGAAGTGACAATACCAGATTCTAAATGAGAAGGTGCCTGCTACATAGAAGGGGTTCAACCAATATCGGTGAAAATAAATTGCCACTAGAATTCTGGGAGGCAGGAAATACACATGCTGCACACCAGAATTTTTAGGGTTTGAGGGAGCCTACAAAGGTTGGGGGGTGTTAAACTTTATCAAAACTTGGACACACACTCAGTCTGTCTCATCGCTTTGCAAATGAAAAGTTGCTGTGAAATGCCAGCCATTCTGATGGGACCAGGGCTATAGCAAAGATGAAGAGACCCAGAAGGGCAGGTTGTGTAAAATAAAATGCATATTTTTAATTCCTTGAGTTCACATCTCATAAAAGACAAAAAAAATAATAATAAAGCACAAGCCCTTGCCATTCCCCACCCCCTTTTCTGTGCCATGAGTCAAGAACCAGTTCCCACCAGTCTTTCTGGGGTTCAAAGCAGCTCCCCACCCTAATCCTCACCAGAACCTCCCCACCCCCCACATCCTCTGTGGACGAGAGAGGGCCCTCCCTGAGTGCACAGGTACTGCGCTCCCAGGCCCAGCCTCTGCCTGCTGCAGTGGGCAGCACCCCGGAGTGGTCCTACCTGATGGGAGGCAGGGAGGGGCTGGGAGATGAAGGATGCTCTCCCCGCTCCGCCTGCCAGACCTAGGCCTCCTGTTGATTGTAGCCCACAGTCAGAGCTTCCCAGCTCTCTCTCCACTCTCAGCCCTCATCAAGGGTTCTTCCCTAGATGGTGCAGGCAAGATGCTGCTCCCCTCCTCAGCCCTATCTGCAGCCAGCTGCCCTGCTTACCAGGACCTGCCTGAGCCTGTAACTAGGAAGGTGGGGGGGACCTTTGACCAAAGACCCGCTGAACCACCACCACTGCATGCCCACGCTGGGAACCCACCCTTTTCCTGCCTTCTGCCAGCCCTGGTCCCCAGGTCCCCTGAGGTGGGCTAGACATCCACCCCCACCCCCCGCCTCTCTTTCTGTCTTTCTCTCTCCCCCACCTCCCAGCCCTGACTCACTCCCTCACTTCCCACTCAAGCTGTGTCTCTGGGACATGTCAGGACAGGGTGCCCGGTTCTGGTCCTACAGGCTCTGGCTCTGCCTGTTCTCAGCTAGGGTGGGGCAAGTGGGGAGGATTTGCTTTGACCTGTTTCTTCAGGCTTCCTTCCCTCCTCCCTCCCCAGCCCAAGGGGCCAGGCAGGGCTGAACTCCAGAGAACCTCCTGATTGCACCCACAAGAGCACCCCCCACAAGGGTGCTGAGGCCCAGTGTTGAGTTGGGACAAGGGAGAGGGGCTGCCCATCTTCACCTTGTTCCAGGCCAGCCGGGGGCTCTGGACGCTGCACATGGGGTGCCGGCCTGCACTCCCAAGACGCACCCGGAAGCCTTCACCCCCCAAGGGCTGTCTCTGCCTGGTCCCTCTTCCTCATCCTTTAGGGACCAGTAACACAGAAGGGTCAAGAGACTTGGATTCTTTTCAGCTTTTGCAATTTATTGTAAATCGCCTCACCCTTCTGGGTCTCAGTTTCAACATCTACAAAACTAGACAGCTTGAATATTTCAGAATCCAGGATCATCAGGGCAAATGGGGCTGGAAGAGAGAGATGAGATCATCCTGGACAAACTTTCAGGGGAGCAAAGGATAGGGCGGTGCCCCCCTGCTTACTAAGGTGTGAATTGAATGCACCCTCAAACACATGGGCTGTCAGCTTTTCTCTTATAGAGAATCAGTCCTTTTTGCAGGTAATCATGGCCTTCACCAGAGAATCTCGGCTTCCTGAGAAGTCAACAGGGACTCAGGTCCCCAAGCAGGTTGTTCTCTGGAATTTGACCCTGGCTTGCCATTGATTGAGCAAACCTGAGTCCAGGAGCCCCTAGGTGCTAGGCTGGGTGCTGGAGCTTCAAAGGTGAAATTGTCTCTGCTCCTGGCACAGCTAGGGACAGCAGTTTGAGTAAAGAGCTAGGTACTGTGGGAACTTGAGGACAGAGCTGGTGGCAGTGTGGGACCTGAGTGTTGAAAGTGGGGGGTGGGGGCATGGGAGGGGCAGGAGAGAAAGCTGGGAATAAGGGCAGGGACAGATTGTGAAGGCCTGATAAGCAGCTTAGATTTACCCCAAGGTAGTAGAGAGCCAACTGGGGACTTGTATAACAAGATCTGATTTGTATTTGAATCCACCCAGTAGCAGTGTGGCTTGGACAGATCACTTCACCAGCCTGAACCTCAGTTTCCCAGCATAACGGGAGGGGGACAGTGAACATAGCTTGCAGCATTTTTGTAAGACTGGAGTGAGATTTATTGCCTAACATAATACCCATTAGTTCTCCTCAGTAAAGGTTTGCTGTTTTCAACGTTATCAGTACCATGATTCCAGAAGAAATGGAGGGAGGGACCCTAAACCCTCAGTTGAGCTAAGGATAGGGAGCTCAAGGACTGTGTTCTAGAAATTCAGAAATAGACTCAAATTGCCATGATGATGTGACCCATGTGGGAGTCAGGGAGCAGCAAGAGGTGTCATCCAGTGTGGACATACAGGGTGAGATTCCTCCCCCCCCCGCCCCCCCAGCAGATGAACACATGGGTTTGGGCCCTCAGCTTTGAGACATCACCAAGGTCATGTGGGCCTTCCCTGGAGTGCGTGAAGTATCCACCCCTAGACAGTCCTCTCCCACCCACTTCTCATCTCCTGTTCCTTCCCCCAGGCTCCCCCTCCCAGAAAAGTACAAAATCTATGTCACCATGGAGCTCAAGGAGCATATCTTATCCGCTTGCCCTCCCTAGCCCCATCACTTCAGGCCCAGGGGTAGGTGTGTGTCACACAGGAAAGGGACAGGAGGTCAAGAACCTTAAGAGACACCCTTGTCCAGCCCCGCCAGCCCCTTCACTATAGACCGGAGGAAGAGACCCAGAGAGGAGAAAGATCCAGTGAGAGGCAGTGGCTCCCAGGGGACACAGCTCCCAACTCTCCGCCCACTGTTCTTTCTGGCTGCACCTCACTGCCTCCTGACTTGATGAGCTATTTGCTTATCTAGTGACCCAGAGGCAAGGCCTTTATAACCACAACAAGAGACACACCACAGTACATTTCTATGGGCTCCTGTCTGACTGATAACTCTTACCCAGGTGCTCTGAGATAACATTATTGGGCCATGGAGTCTGAAGTCACCCCTCTCCAACCCTCTTCTTCCAGGGTCTGACTGCCAGCTCCCCCTTTCCCCTGATTCCCACCAACATCTCTGCAACCTTGGACGAGCTGCTTTTCCTCTGCACCTCCGCTTCCTCATCTGTAATGGGAGCTTAGACCAGGCAGGCCCCATCTAAGGTCTGCCAGCCCAAGATCTGTCATCAGCCTGGCCCTTCCTCCCGCCCACACTCTCCCAGGGTCTCAGGCTGAGTTCTCTGTCCCTTTGACTTTCCTCTCTATTTATACACAAAATGCACCCACAACATTTCAGATTTCCAATCGAATCATTAATTACCCCAGTAATTAAATCCAATTAGCAGTTGTAGGGGCCTTTCTGAGCAAGGAGCCATTAGCCAGGGTAAAAATGCATGGGAGAGAGAGAAAAGGAAAACCCGTCCTTTCCCAGCATTAAAAATGAAAGCAGGAGATGGTGCTGCAAAGCAGAGGGCCCCAATTAAAGCTGGGCCTCGCTCATTAAGCTAATTTGGCGTCCTCTCCTAGAAGCCTGGGTGGGACAGCCCAGCTCCAATATCCAACATTCAGTGGTGGCCGGGAGGTATGTCAGAGCCCACTGCTTACCTTGGGGACTGAGCGGACCTCCAAGTACCCCTCCAGGACCCTGAGCCCCCCAGGCAAGGAGGGGTGTGAGGAGCCTCTGCTGAAGTCTCCTGAGCACGTGTTGCCCCTTGCTGGCTGCAGGGTGACAACAACTAGAGTAGGAGGGGCTGAGGTGAAAAATGAGAAGGAAAAAGGAACAGCACCTTCCTGTTCTGGGCCCTGGGAATGTGGATGCCTAGTCTTCACAGCCCCACAGCCCGGGAGAAAGTGGGGAAGTTGCAACCTCCAGTACATCACTGGTGGTGGGCCCACCCTCAAGAGAACAGTGGAGGTTAGACTGGAGGTCAAGTCTCTGAACTCCTGGTAAGGGAGTCCCCAGAAGGGCTGACGGATTTGTTGGGGTGAGGGGTCAGAGGCCCAGCCTCTCCCCAGAGCCAGATAAGGGCAGCCCCCTCCCCAGACCCAGCCAGACCCAGGGCAGGGCGGGTGTTGTGAGCTTGGGAGGGGAGGGATTGGAACAGCAGGTGTAGTGAGAGGCAGTGCCTCTGGAGACAGGCTGCTCATGCTGTTTAGCCAGGTTACCGGATCTGTCTGAGTTTCCTGGTCTCTAAGATAGGGATAGCAATGGTAGCTAGTTCCCAGTGCTGCTGCAGGGATTAAGTGAATTAACATATATAGAAACCTTCAGACCCTGGTCCTGGCACAGATAGTAATACATGTGTGTTAACTGTTCTTAACCTCCCGTGGGAGGGGCCTGGCTGGGAACCTAACCTTTTCAGACTTTCCCAGAGAGAAGGAAGGGAGCACTTGGGAAGCTGGTCGCTGCTGCTGCTGGGGGGCGGACCCATTCTCAGGGCAGTGGAAGGGCTTACGACCCTTCCTGCCATAGGTCGCTCCTGGGTTTTCAGCGGCCACTCTGGGCAGGGTGGGGGACAGGACCAGTCCCCAGTGGGCAGGGGAATGGGAAGGAGAGGTGGGAGGGGGGAGCAGGTGGCCACAGAGGCAGGGCGCCAAGCCCTGTGCCTACGTGCTGGCTCCCCCTGCAAGGCAGGACGAGGAGCAGGCCCTGGCATGCCAGCCCCTACCCAGCGACTCCTGAAACCCCGACAAGTCTGAGCTAGAAGTGGGACTGGGCGAGGCTCCTGATAGATTCATGTTGGGCAAAGGGATGGTCGGGGAGGGGGGAGGATGGGAAAGACCCCTCGCTCGAAACTCTGGCACCACCAGTGACAGGGAAAACGGGTGGAGGAGGGAGCGAGCAGGGCTGGGGGCAGGTGGTGGGATGGGGTTCCCACCTCCTGCCTCTCAGGTCTCATCATCCCACATGCCCCTGCCTGGAAGGGCAGGAAGAGGACAGGCCACGACAGTGGCGGGGATGTGCTCCTCTCGTCAGTTTGCCAAGTGATGATTTCAGTGCTGTTGAGAATGGGGAAGGAAGGGAAGATGACAGCCTGGTGCTAGGAGCACAGGAGGCCAGCCAGGTGGGCTCCCAGAAGTCTCCCCAGGACTGTGGAGGTCATTTTATACAGGCATGCTCACTCCATCCTCTCTGCAACCAAATGAGATGGACATGCTGGGGTCAGGAACGTCATGGGACTGTGGGTTCTTGCTAGAAAGTGCTGAGGCTGACATTAGCCCCAGGACAGAGGAAAGGCCTATCCTCCCACCTACGGTGCCCTGTCGGCCCCCTGGGTACTGGGGAAGGGGTCAGCCTGGGGATCTGGAAGTACCCATCAGGCCCTGCTGTGATGGGGAGAGAGTAGACAGACCCTGGAAGCACAGTCCCGGGCCAGACAGGCCTCCAAGGTCAGCCTGCTTCTCCCCAAGACCCCACATCAGGACCTTAGAAGACCCCACTTTCTTTGCCTAGTTCAAGTCAGGGGACTCTAAAGTAGAAAGAAAACTGGGAGCTGTGGCTGCGCTTGTCCAGGGTGATACTGAGCTGGGGCTGAGACCTCCGACGGAGTCGTAGTTAGGACTGATAGAAAAGTGATGTGGTTAAAGCTGGAAAGGTTAACCCTACGATTAGGGTCATGACCTAACCACATGCTCTAGGTTGACATTGATGTTGAGATCTGGGTGGGAGGTGCTATTGGGGTTTACATGGGGTTGGGAAGGATGCTTTTGTGGGTGGACATGGGGGTAGGCACAGTGAGTTGGGGCATTACAGCTAAGGCTGGTGTTCTTGGAGAGGCTGGATGAGTTTGGGAGACCCAGCACCAGTGGAACAAAAGCCTGTTGCTTACATTTGGAAAAGAAATGTTCATTTTCACTGGAGCCTTGCCTGGAGCAGAGAAGTAGGGTTAGGACTAGTAGCTGAGCCAGAAAGCAGGTTGGGTGTGGGGGGCATGAAAAATGGGTGGCTTCTGCAGTGATGGAAGGAGCATTAAAAGGCTCTCCCTGCCATTTCCCTGAGTTCCACCTCTACTCCATCCTGTGATGCAGACTGCCCTGGGTCCCCCTTACATGCTACCCAGACGTAAGACGAATTTCTAGGCATGAGGAGGTCTCTGCCCTGTGGGGTGCAGTTCTCGCATCAGCCAAAGGGACACAAGGACTAGGGGTTTCACCTCCTCCTCTTGACTTGGGGCTCTCTGGTCTGCTCACACCTGGGACCTGCCCTTCTGCCCCACCTACTGGAGATACCTTAGTGGGGACTCCTATGGCTACAGTAGCTGAGAAAGGTCAAGAGAAAGCTCAGCCCCAAGCCTTTGCCAGTCCCTGTGTCCAGCCTCCTCTTCTTATCTGCCGCCAGACCCTGGGTCCTTAAAGTATGTCAGATACAGATTGCCACCCTCTGGCCTGAGGGCCCTAGTCCAGGAACACAGCTCACAGGTGGCAAGGAAGACTTGTTTTTGGATGGAGACAGCCCTGAACCTGGAAGCGTGGAAAGAGAGGCTGACCTTCCGGGGTCTGTGTCCAGGTTGTGTCAACTGAGATACTGTGGACCAGGGCCATGGAGAGGCCCATGCAAGAGGGAGGACTCCTGCTGTCTCTGCCTAAGTCCCAGTACAGAGGAGGCCTGAGCACCCTGAGCCAAGGCCTGGTGCATTCTTGTGTCATCTGTACTTTGAGGGATTTCAGCAGAAGGCCCAGCCCTGCCTGGGAATGTTAAGTCTAATCTGAGCCGTGTGCTGCGATGTGAGTACAGTATCACTCCCTGGGTCCAGACCAGAAATTCCTGCCCAGAAATGCAGCCCCTGGCTTGGTCCTGCTGCAGACACTGCTCACCTTCTTAAGCTACTTGGGAAGTAGGTGGCCCCAGCCACTGATCCCACTCCCTGCCCAAGAGTTTGGGGTCACCACTGTGCTGTGGCTATAAAGCATTGTCCCCAAAGTCCCTGAATGTCAGCAGGAGGGGCTGGTGACCAAGGCCTTCTGCAGCACTGTTCCAACTGTGCACACCGAGCTCTTAGTCCTCCAGGGACATGTGGGCACAAACTCCCAGCAGGCACTCCCTTCTCCTTATTGCTCCTTCAGCAGCTGGGCCCCAGCCCACACCCTGAAGCTTAAATAATGGTCTCTCCTTTTGCAGCTCCCTCCCACTGTAGAGTCCCTCTGGGCTGGCAGGGTTCTGACCCTGCAGCCTTGCCTAGGAGTATTCCCCAGACACAGGAAGAGGTGGGGGGAGCAGAGCTGCCAGCCACACGGGGGTGCCTGGGGTATGAATGGAGGTACTGGGAGATGCCAGCCCTGGGGGACGGGTGCAACGACTGGTTCTTTAGGGTCCAGATGCCACAGTGTGTGTGTGACTGTGAGGCTGGAATGACCTACACGTCTACAATCAAGCCCTTTTGTGTTCTAGGGAAAGACAGGAGAGCCTAGGCTGGGGGTGAAGAGAGCAAACAGCAGAACTTAATGACTTTAATATGAAAGAATTTGCCACTAATTAAGCACAAACACTCAGCTAATGCAGAGAACACATGTTGTGGATTTCACTTAAGCAAGAACCAAATGAGGTGAAAATCCTTCCAAAATGATAGCAGTTTACCAGCCGAAGGAAGACACTCCTGACCTCATTTCTGCGCTTAGAAACGGAGCCCGGCCCCCGCCTTGGCAGCCTCCCTGCCTGCCCTATCTGAGGGTGCCGGCAACACTCTGAACACCCTCTCCCTGTCTGTGCCCCTCCCTCACTACCCACTCCACAACCCAAGTCTAACAGCCAGTGCCCAGAGGGCCCACTCTCTCCACTGTCTCCCCCAAACTCTCTCCTTCTACAGAGCCCTGCACCCCTGTTCTCATCCACCTCCGGGCCCTCTGTCCCAGGACAAATCCACCAGGGTGCTCCCTAACTGCGTTCCCTACTCCCCTCTGCACCCCGCTTCCCATGGTCAGCCCTGCATTTCCATCATGAACACCCCCACCTCTGCTTGTGCTTTACACCCCTTTCTCAAGACCAGTGGCCTTAATCCAGGGTAACTCTGCCCCCATGGGACAGGTGGCAATGCCTGGAGACATTTTTGGTTGTCCTGGCATCTAGCAGTTAGAGGGGAGGGATGCTTCTAAACTACAGTGCACAGGACAGCCCCCGCTGCAAAGAATTATCCAGCCCAAAGTGTTAGGCGTGCCAAGGTCAGTAGTTCCCCAAGGAAGTAGCTATATCATAGCACAGACGTGCTCAGGAGCACTTGGTAGGCTGTCAGAGGCTGGATGGAAAGCAGCTCCTCTGACTTCTAAGCAGGTTCTTTCCCCTACACAAATAATATAGCCACATATGTAGCATAACTACATGTCAGGTACTGTGCTACGAGCATATGTGAATTATCTCATTTACTCCTCGGATCAGCCCTGGGAAAATGGCACTATTCCTGTTCCCATTGTATATGTGAGAAAATAGAGACCCAGAAAGACTGCTGCAACTTGCTCAAAGTCAGCCAGCTAATAAGCAGCAGACACAACGTAGGTCTATCTGAAATTGAAGGCAGGGCTCATAGAGGAAATTACTTTATACTCTCTCATCCCTATTCCTCTTACTCTCTTCCCTCTCCCATCTTCCACCCCCTAGAACTTTCCTCACCCTCATTTCTCTTAGAAGGCAGCTGCATGGGTGGACAGGGTGTCAGGAGGGCTGAGTGCTGGGGTGGCCCAATAGACCCCTCCTGGTGGGAGCCAGATCCAGGGCCTTCTGCTTCCAAACAGGTGTGGAACATCAGCGCAGAACCCGTAGGGTTGTGACAACGCATGTGTCAATACTGAGCTTTTAAAAGGTTCTCGGGGGAAGCCTGGGGAATTCTCTCTCTGCTTTCTTGGCAGCCCCCAGCCTCTCCCACCCCCACAGTAGCCTTCCGAAGAGGCTGCTGCCTACACTCCAAAATGTGTCATTAAAAATGCACATTGCCGAGGGAAATTCAGGCTCTAGTGTCTGCTATGAGAAGGCCGCTCACTGCAGCTGGGGCGGAGAGGGTTGACATCAGCAGCAGGTGGTGGGACCTGCCTGAATGTTGCCCATAGAGCCAGGTGGTTGGTCTGCCAGGCCTCGAGAAGCAGGATGCCAGAACCCCTGGCTTCAGTGGGAGGGGTGTGCATCTAGGGAGCTGGGTCACAAACAGGGCTAAGGTGTCAGGAGCAGGGCCTCAGAGCTGCAGCTTGCTTGGGTGAGAAAAATATTTGTCACCTTATGGTCTGGCGTGAGGAAGGAAGAGGGCTGGGGTGCTAGGAACTAGGGCAGAGGAGAGAGGGAGGGAATCAGGAAGTGGCAGCTGGGAAGCGAGCAGAGTACAGGGGGTTAAGGGGGTCAGAGGTCAGGCCAACCTGCACCCTGTAGGTGTAGCTTCCTGCTCTCCCTGCTCTCCCTGGAGGAAGAACAAGATTTGGACTCTGACCTGCTTCCCTTCCATGCAGGTGTGAGGCCTCCCCTTTCATCTGTGCCCCTCAGCTAATGGGCAGTTTCCGGGAAGCTGCAGTCATTCCTGAAATTTGGCTAACATGAACCTGGGCCCTCAGCTGGCTCACAGCCTTTTCCACCAACCCCTCAGACCCCTGTGCTTCCTGAGTGCCAGGCGTTGGCTTAGTGGGAGTCCCAGCCAGCCCCCCACTGGGGGAAATGCTGTGACAGAAGCACGCTCAAGTACAGGGCTCTCAGGGTACAGAGACACACAAGCCGAGACAGGGTAAGGAGAGGGAAAGTCAAGTGGAAGGTGATTTAGGGAGGCTGCAGAGGACCTGGGCAGGTGACAAGTATGCGTTATTAACAAAGGGAATAGATGACAGGGAATTGATGGTGTTGTTCAGCGTGGCAGGCATGAGGGAAAGTGGGGGATGCTGGAGGCCGGACATGCCCAAGGTGGAGTTCAGGGCCCAGAAGGACTTGGTCCTGAGGACTGCAGGAAGCCGTGGGAGGAAAGGAGGTCACAAGAGACTTACCATTTTAGAGAGATTGTTCTGGTTGCTAGTGCAGAGGGGCTGGAGAGGGAGCTAGGGGCGGAGAGACTGCAGACTTAGCCTTCTGCTACAGTGGCTCAGGTAAGAGCTGAGTTCGGCCTACACAAGGGGCAAGGCAAGGGGAGGAACAGGGAGCGTGAGGTGCGCAGGCTCAAAGGAAAGGGGTTAGTTAGATGCAGAGTCCCACCCTGGGAGTGTTGAGAAAAAAAGAAAATGAGACTCTGCTGGAGGTTGAGGGATATGCTTATGGGAGGGGCATAGGACAGTTGGATCGGGGCCAGTGGGGATGCAGAACCAAGATGAATTCAAAAGCTGTTTAGGAGTTCTCATCAGCTACACCTGGTGGTCACTTGGCTGGAGAAGAACCCCCGTGTACCCTAGCTTTGCCATGGTGTGGCCTGAGTTTTCCAGGCATTCCACTTAACGTGGGAGGCCTTCCTGGAAGAGCTGTGCACATAACAAGGCAGAGCGGCCACCTGTATGCAGGTTCCCAGAGTCAATCCAGGGAGGGTGCAGAGCTGGGGCAGACAGAGCTGGACACGTCATGTCCAAAGTACAGTCTTCCAGGGTCGTCAGGATCAACACTCTCCATTTTACAGGCAAGGAAAGTGACCCTACTACCCAAGGCCATACAGAATAGCAACCAAGGAGTGGGGACCAGGGCCGCCTCTGCCAACTGCCAGAGGTACCTGAAGAAAAGGCTGGAGAAAAGCCCCTCCTCCAGCTTTAAAGGGAAAGGGTCAGGTACAGGTGTGCAGTACAGAGGGGACCCAGAGATGATGCCTTGAAGGCTAGAGACAGAGGGTCAGAACCTAGACAGATGCTCCATGTTCCTAAGTGCTGTGGCAGTCAGGGGCTGTCTCAGGACCCACCCTGCCATGCACCCTGGGGATAGGGGCGGCAGCATGGGGCAGGTCTGCAGGAGAACAGCCCAGGTGTCCTCAGCCACCTGCTTCTTGGTGGGAGAAGGCAAAACTCAGTTCCCTGATTCATCCCTGTCCCCCAACCTGTCCTACTAGGTTTCAGAGAGAGATGGGACTTGCCAGAGTGTCCCTGTCACAGCTGCCTGGGGCTTTTGTGCTGCCAAGAGAGCGCAGCAGGGCCAGCCGGGCCTGTCTGAAGGTCCCAGGCTCCAGCCTCAGCTCCTTCTCAGGGCTTTTCCCAGGCTGCCATGCCCCCTCCTCTCCCACGCACTGTATTCACCGGCTGGAGGCACCGGCGCCAGCGCCAGCCCCACAGCCCGTCATTAACCCCTCCTGTAGGGAGTGGGGGTGCCTCAGACGAGAGGAAAACATCGGCAGTTTCTGTGACCCCAGAGGAGGGGCAGAGGCGCCTAGCCTTGAGCGGTAGCAATTAGCCCCTGACTATGGAATCATGGGATGTTATCACCACTGCTGGGGGGGTGCCAAAGGCCCCAAGACACCTAGAGCTGTGCTAGCTGGCGCTGCCCCAGGCAATCTCCCAGGACCCAGCTCCCACTAGCTAAAGTGTCTGCGTTGCAGGAGGCAGGAGGCAGGAGGCAGGGACGGATGCAGAGGTGCTGGGCTGCTATGGTGCAGACCCAGCTCTCATGCCTTCTTGCTGTGCCAGCCCTGGGGAGGGGCAGTTAGGGCACTGTGATGGGAACCTGATTAGCTGGGTCTGCTTCTGCTTCCTCACTGAGCCCACCAGCCTGGAGCGCTCTGGACCTGTGCCGGGTGTAGAGGGACATCTGGAGGCAGGGATACAGCTTGGGCACTGGAGAAATGTGCCCAGGGCATAGAGACGAGATGGGACAAGTTCAGAGGACCTCAGTGAGAACCCTGCCCATGTGGGTTTTTGCCGGCAGAGTGATCAGGTCCAAGTGACACTGATTGGCAAAACCTTCTACAAGGAGGGGACCCGAGAAAGGGGATTCCTTCCTGACTTCAGACTCCTCTTTGCCAGCCTCTCTCCCAAGTGGAGTCAGCTGGTCCTGGGAATTGACATTTGGGGAAGTGGCTCTGCTGGGAGGAGGGGGCCTGTAACCTTTAGGTCACTGTGCTGACTTAGCAGGGTTTCGGCTAGAGGCCCTGCCCCCTCCCCAGTGGGTGAGTCATTCCTGCTGACTTCTTAGATCTGGTTTCTGGTTTCTCACCGGATGTCCTATTCCTTTCTGCCAGTTTGGGGTGGGGGGAATATCCCTGGAAAGCCTACAGGTGGATCCCAAATGACATTGATTTCCCAGAGTTTATTATGGGGGAGCCCTGTGCACACACACCCACTCCCTGCCAGCCATGTGTGCTCCCACACACGTGCACCTGCACACACAGGCACACCGACTCCCTCCCTCTCTCTTAATATGTTGCTACTCGACTCCAGGCCTGTCCTGCCACCTCTGCCCACCCACCTGAAGGCACCTGGCAGAGCTTCAGGAAAGGAGGGCCTAGAGAGGGCAGGTCCAGCCAGACCCAGGAAGAGGCAGTCCATGGCAGTCAGGAAGCCCCTATGCCCCCTCCCCCACCTCACCTAGGCACCTACCTCTCACCCACCCACCTGGGTCCAGTTTCTGCCTGCTTAGCCAGTAAAAGAGGGGTCTGGGGTTTAAAGGGCAGGAAGAGAAACCGCTCAGTATGGATACAGGGGGAGCAGGGCATGCTGCACCCTGCTCTGGGAGAACGAGTGGCACTGGCCTGCAGATTAGCTCCACAGCAGGCAGGGCCTTGGGGAGCAGGTTTGTCCGCCACAACTGAGGAGCCTTTGTGTTTTGTTGCTGAGCTCGGGCTTTTGCAGGTCTGTGACATCTCCAGAGGCCTGACCCAACACCTGCCATGCTAGCTCAGCACTTCTGGGAAGCTGGGCAGCCCTAACTGCCCACCCTGGGCTCTAGTGGGGCAACTGAGGCACTTGAGCACAAACTCCAAGGCCTTGATCCCAGGGTCCAGAACTCATTGGGTGGTCAGGGAGTATATAGGCAGTGCTTGAGGTCGGGAACAAGGACTCATTCTTTGGTATCTCTGGGCTGCAAGAACGCTCTGCTAAGAGCACAAATCCCCAAGGATGCCCCTGCCTCCCTCCCCACCTTTCTGGCTCTTTCTGTTCTGCACATAGAAGCCTCCTAGGTGCTCCCCACCTGGGATCCTCAGATTCCTTGTTTCTAACCCATCCATTGACTACCAGTCCCTCAGCTGCAGGGTGGCCTACAGGTGCAATGGCCATCGTATTGTAACTGGGTTTGTGCCATCTTTCACAGGAGCGATGGAGAAACTGAGGTTGCAGTCTGTGAAGGACACCACCCAGAATGAGGCCTCAGGGAGTTACATTGAGCCAGAGTTTGTTTTTGTGGCAGGGTGGGAAGAGCACTGGGCTGGGTGCTACTTATTCTGTGTCCCTGGGCAAGTGGCCCAACCCTTCTGGACGATGTAGATGATGGATTGCATGGGCCATTGAGCTCCAACATGCTACCATTTTAGTGGTCCCAGTTCCCACATCCAGGCCAGCCTTTGCTCATGCAAAAAGGAACCTGCAGGGAAGGAGAGGGTGCATTCTGTAGACTAGCCCTGACTGTTTGGGGAACCAGAGTCATCAGGGAACTCACCACAGCCTGGCATGACATGGGCACCTTAACCCAAAACCAAGCTTGCCCCTTTCCGCTCCTGCAGGCTCTTATAATCTGTTGGGAGATGGGAGACAGGTTGGCCACATCTGCCAGGAAGCATAAAATAAAGGGATGTAGCTTAATGCTGCATGCTGTGTTGGGGTAGGCATAGAGGTGTCAGCTGAGTAGGAAGGAGTGGGAGTCTCAAGGGTGTCCTGGAAGAGGGGACTCGTAGTTCCCAGAGCAGTGCCTAGGGTGGGATAGGTGCTCAACAAGTGTTTGAATGAAGTTCCAGGAAGGGGCCCAGCAGTTCCAGGCCTACTGCTTCACAGATGAAAGATGGTGGCACCTCACATTTATTGACCATTTGTGCTAAGTGCTGCTTTCTAAGATTCCCATGCCTTCCCTCCTTTAATCCTGTGACGACTTCATAGGACAGATATTAACTATTATTGTATAATCCCATTTTGCAGATGTGCCACCTCAGTGCAAACTGAGCCTCAGAGAGGTGGTCATTTAGCCAAGGTCAGATGGCAGGTGGAACGCAAACCCACACTGCCTGAAGGGCCAGTGATGGAACAACACTTCAGAGGGTGGGAGTCACTAGTGTCGATTTTTAGGTTGTCAGGGCTGGAATATGGGTAGAGAAGCTTGGCCAGGTGGAGAGGGGAGGGGGGCTGCACTGTCCCTCAGCTCCCACCCCTGCAGCAGGCTCCTCTCAATCCTGGATCCCTTCCCCCATGCAGCACTTGCTTCTCAGGGGTGAGCCCTGCTCCCCCACTGACTCAGGCATTCTGACCCTGCCTGTCAGAGTCCCCTGGGGGTCAGCCCAATCTAAAGAACAAGGGACATTCTTCCCCACCCTGCATCTTTGGACCAAGACAGGCAGCTGCAAGCCAGAAGCTTGGGTTCCAGGTCCCTTCCTGGGGTGGGGTAGGGGAGGAGAGGAGGGGGAGTCTTTAGCCCTTGCCAATCTTCTGGCCCCACCCAGTGACCCTAAACCCCATATTTATAAGCTCCCTATGCCCACCCAGGGCCACCTCTCTTGGCCTTGCTAACAGTCAGCGGTGACTTAGAGACAAAGACCAAAAGTGTCTCCCTGCCCCACCCCACCCTGCCCATCGCTGGGCAAAAAGGACAAGGGTCAGCACCTACTCTATGCCCAGGGAGAGGGAATACCAGGAAATTTCTTCACTTTCCCACCCTGAAATTGCTTGTGGGAGAGGCAGAGTGGGGAGAAGGCAGCAGCCTCCTCCCCAAAATAGATGGGGGGGAGGGGGGATGCAAGGGGGCCTCTGGGGTGCCTGGGCCCCTTGCAGCATCCTCCCTACCCCACACCCAGGCCATTATCGTCGATCTCACCTCCTGGCATTGACACAGCTCTTATGGGTGAGGTCACCACTGAAGACCCACAGATGAATGTCAGCCTGTGCACCAGGGACGATACCCTACCTTTCCCCACACCTGCAGAAGAGTGAGAGGAGTGGGGGCTCAGGGCTTGGTGGGCCATGTCCCTCTGCAGGCCCACTGTGCCTGACACCAATCCCACGATGGCTTCTGGTGCCCACACTCCTTCCCCCCTCCCAGCTGTGGCCCAAGCCCTCCCAACTGGCTTTTCCTGTTCCTAGCTTTGTGTGGAGCAAGTTCCCCAATTATGCCCACATTATCTCAGCCACTGGGTAGCCTCCAGCAGGCTGGGGGAAGGGCAGGGTGTACCCAATTATCCTGCCAGGGAGAGCCTGGGGCTTAGGTGCTTGCCAACTAGCCAGTCAGCAAGAGTGCAGGCCGTCTGTCCCACTGACCTCACCATGGGACTGCTTCTCGGGTGGGGCTGTAGCTGGGCTGGGCTGCCATCAGACAGTTGGGGGTGGAAGGGACCATTGATCAGGGAGTCCAGCCTGCTCCTTTACAGAAGAGAAAATAGGGCCCAGCAGGAGGAAATGACTGGCCAGGTCCCATGGCCAGCTGAAGGCAGAGGCAGGTGAGAGCCCACCCTCTTGTTCATCTGGGCACTTCTCCCACTGTGCACCTGCCACCCCACAGCACCTCTGCCCAGAGCACCCCACAGACTGGCCAAGGGACAGCTAGAGGGGTAGAGGTGGAGATAGCCCCAATGGGCCTGGAAGGGCTGTAGAGAAGGGGAATGTCAAGGGTGTGACACTAACTGGCTTGGTGGAGCCAAATATTGATTTATTTATCAAGCATTTCTTGAGTACCTACTGTGTGCTAAGCAAGGACACTACCTTGGTGACCTAGAGAGACCTGGGAGGAGTAGGGAGCAGCTCATTTAACTGACTGTGGGCTTTGGAGCCCTCAGGGGGACCTGCACAGCTCCTGTGTCTCCATAATGTAGAGGAGGCAAGTGTAAACACCAAGTTCCTGCTGTTGGATCCCAGTCCCCCTTGGGGGGGCCACTTAGGCCATTCCCTGCCCCCAGCCTTGAGCCATTCTGGGGCATCATTGGTATTACTGATGGTGCTTAATAAATTTGAGTAAAGTAAAGATGCAAGGACACAGCTTGTGGGGAGTTTTCAGGGCTCAAGAGAGAGCCGGAGGGCAAAGCATAGTGACGGGGAGGGCTACCCCAAGGTAAAGGAGCCAAGCCAAGTTCAGTAGTAAGAAAGCTCAAACAGAAGGAAGACCACCAGTCACTTCCTCCTTCTTGCAAATCTCAACTCTCTTGGCTTCCACTGCTGTTCTGGCAACAGATATTTACTAGCACCTACTATGTGCCAGATGCTAGGCTGGACACTGGGGAGTCCAAGATGGAAGAGACACTGACCCACCCCTAGAGGAGTTCACAGTCTGGTGAAAGAGTCAGATGTAAACCAGCACATTCCAAGGCAGGAAAGAACTATGCTGGAGGTAGCTGAGTTGTCAGCTCTGGCTGGGAGGCAGGGAAGCTCCCCAAGGAGATGGCCTGGCTGGGCTGACCACAGGTGGAAAAAGGGAAGAAGGGCCGTCTAGGTCAAGGGACCTGCCTGGGCAGGAGTCAGGAATGTTGCATTGATAGGCTGTGCGCCTGTAGAGACTGGGATGGAGTTGCTCATTGACCTAAATGCTGATAATAGATCCTGCAATATAGTCACTCAGCAAATCATGGCTGAGTAAACAGGAGGGAGGAGGGAAGGAAACACGGAAACGTGGCGTGTTCTGGGGACAGGCCTAGCCTGGTACAGTTGGAAAGTATGGCTGTTGGAGAGATGTAGACAAAAGACAAGGATGTCGAATGACAAGTTAGGGTATTTGAACTTGAATGTGGAGGCTACAGGAGCCAGCAGAGGCTGGAGGCTGGAGGCCGGCCGTGTGCAGTGCCTGCTTCCCTTTGCCTGGGTGAGTAGGAGGGGCTGAGCCAGTGCACCCCAGGGGATGGACCCCGGCTATGATGGGAGCATAATGCTGGCCATCATGGGCCATCACGCCACCCAGAGCTTCCTGCCTCCTCATGCATGTTCTCGTTCATTATCCCATTTGGTTCCCCTGGCAACCCTGTGAGGTAGAGAGGACTGGATTATCCACCCCATTTATCAGATGAGGAACTGAAGCCCAGGAAGGTGAACCATCTCATAGCCCCTAAGTGGGGACTCTACTCGGAAAGCAATACATTTGACCCTCATCAAAAATGAGGGTGTGGACATAATAGTTACTAACACAGAGAGATATTGATGATATGTCACTAAGTGAAAAAGCAGCTTACAGAGCAATGTCTGATCTTGTAAACAAAGTAGATGGTTATGTGGATATACATAGATCTAGAGAAAAAAGTGAAAGAAGATAGCTCCTCAAAGATTATCCTTCAAGATCCTTCAAGATTATCCTGAGTGGCACTGGATGTTGTTATTTTCTTCACTATATTTTTCAGTATTGCCCAGTAATTAATATTTTTATAGTCAGAATAAAAAGAATAATGACTGCTATAAAAGAGAAGCCCGCCACACAGGGAATTGTGTGGGTGGGTGAGGGGAGCCGTGCCCACCACTGACCACGTCCTGCTGTCTCCTCCTGTAGGCGCCCACACCCAGGTGGTCCAGGTGAATGACTCTATGTACGGCTTCATCGGCACAGATGTGGTGCTGCACTGCAACTTTGCCAACCCACTGCCCAGTGTGAAGATCACCCAGGTCACATGGCAGAAGGCCACCAATGGCTCCAAGCAGAACGTGGCCATCTACAACCCAGCCATGGGTGTCTCCGTGCTGGCCCCCTACCGTGAGCGCGTAGAGTTCCTACGGCCCTCCTTCACCGACGGCACCATCCGCCTCTCCCGCCTGGAGCTGGAGGATGAGGGTGTCTACATCTGCGAGTTTGCCACCTTCCCCACGGGCAATCGTGAGAGCCAGCTCAATCTCACTGTGATGGGTAAGCTGGCCATAAGCCCCGTCCCCGCCTGTTCAGACCTGGGGGTTTGGCCATCCTCATCAGTGTGTGTCAGTGGTCCCAGATACCCTCCTTGGGTGACCATGCTCCTACCACTCCAGGCATGGTACTCCCAGACCCTTCTGGCCAGGCTGCCCCACAATTCAATGGGGATAAGGGGTTGGGGTCTTAGCCCTGGACAGAGGGGAGGGTCAGTATTCAGGTTGAAACTCTACTATGGCACTTTGTGGAAGGCCAGGAAACAGGCAGAAATATCAGTCACCGTGGTAAGGAAAGGAGCCACCAAGCTGCTTGGCTGGAACATGCCAAGACTCCGAGAAGGCCTAAGCTTGATGGAGGGGACCTCACTACAAAGCAGGAAGAACATACATTAGACAGGCAGAAATTCCTGCAAGAAGTTCTGGGAGGGGCGTTAGTGAAGCTCAGCGGAGAGGCAGGGGTGGCCAAGGTGTCTAACCACATGGCCTGGTGGGTGTCAACACCATACCCTCCTGGGCCTGCGCATCGACAGAGCTGGTCCCATGGCTCTCTCTGGTTCTCTGCAGCCAAACCCACCAACTGGGTAGAGGGCACCCAGGCAGTGCTTCGAGCCAAGAGGGGGCAGGATGATAAGGTCCTGGTGGCCACCTGCACCTCGGCCAATGGAAAGCCTCCCAGTGTGGTGTCCTGGGAAACACGGCTGAAGGGCGAGGCGGAGTACCAGGAGATCAGGAACCCCAATGGCACGGTGACAGTCATCAGCCGTTACCGCCTGGTGCCCAGCAGGGAGGCCCACCAGCAGTCCCTGGCCTGCATCGTCAACTACCACACGGACCGCTTCAAGGAGAGCCTCACTCTCAACGTGCAGTGTGAGCTGGGGTGGGGGCTGGGTCCTCCTGGGGTAGCCCTCTGCTCCCTGCCCCTCATCTTCTCTGTCACTCTCCCCTCCACCCTCCTCCCTCTGCTCTTCTTTCTGTCCTCCTGTTTCTGCACTTGAAGTTCTGTGATTTCTGCCCTCCCTCTCACGCTTCCCTCTTTTCCAGCTGTTTCCATATCGCTGCTCCTCCATCCATTCCTCTCTGAGGCTCCCTTGCCCCAAGTCCCACTGTCCTGACTGTACCTTCTTTGAACATTCCTTTCCCCACAGATGAACCCGAGGTGACTATAGAGGGATTTGATGGCAACTGGTACCTGCAGCGGATGGATGTGAAGCTCACGTGCAAAGCTGATGCTAACCCACCAGCCACCGAGTACCACTGGACCACGTAAGTGCTGTGGGGCTGGCCAGGCCGGCTGGTCACTGCAGGAGATACCCGGCTGGACCACAGCAGGGCTGCCCACCCGACCTCCAGTAGCCTTAAGTGAAAAACAAATTAGAATTTGAGTTTAGGATTCTCAGTGAGAAGTGGTGCATAAGAGAACACACACACATATATGCATGTACATACTTACACATCCCCAGGCTTTGATAGTGTCAGAGTCAGTGGGACACGCCAATCTGCCCAGGGGGGCTTCCCCTGTGATCTGCTTCCTTTCCTCTCCCTAATAAAGAGTTTTGTCATTTTCCTTGGGTGATTCAGCCTGAGTCACTCCCACCCCAACCCCCGGTATTTATTTTTATCGAGGTGTCCCCAGGGAAGCCAGTGTTCTGGAGCATCCCAGATCTTTCTTTGTTCCTATTCTTTCTCTTCAGCACCCCCAGATTCTCAGGGAGGAGGCAGCAGTCTGCCAAGAACGCCTGTGCTCATGGAGCACTGTTCTGCAGCCCATCACCCCATTCTTGGCCACATGATCTTTGGTCCTGGCCCTTGGGGGGCCCTGTCTCCCCCTCAGCCAGCTTTGCTGGCCTGGGCCAACGTTCTTCCCAAAGAGAAGCTGGACAGAACACACAGAATGTCAGGGGCAGGGGTAACAAAGAAGGTTGATATGGGTGGCCAGGAAATGGCTACCCAGAGGAATCTATGCCCTTTTTCTAGGAAGTAGAGGACACTGGCATGGCTAGACCCTTGTCCTCCACTTCCTAGAACAAAAAACGCTTCTCAAGGTGCAGGTGGACAGAGCCTACATGCCCAGTTCAGCTGTGTGAACTAAGGAGCTGCTAGGTTCAACAATATAATAGCTTTGTGCATCCAGAATCAGGAAGAAGGAAGAAGGTCCTGTGTCCTCGGCAAATTCCCAGGCTGCTTCCCACATGAAAGAGTCCTGTGACATTCCCAGCAAGAATATGAGATAGTAAAATGGAACACAATTCCTATCTCATCACCTGAGTGGTTTCTTAAAATACAAAGCCCCAGGCCTTCACCCCAGAAGTTATGCTTCAGGAGATCTGGGGTTGGAACCTAGGCATCTGTATTGTTAACCAGCTATCCTGGAGACCCAGGACCAACAATTAGGAACCATGACTAGTAGGTAGAAAGAACACTGCACCAGGAGGCCAGAGATGTGGCAAGAGCTCCCCCATGCTGGCTTGGCGCCTATAGCTCAAACGGCTAAGGTGCCAGCCACATACTAGAGCTGGCGGGTTTGAATCCAGCCTGGGCCTGCCAAACAACAGTGACAGCTACAGCCAAAAACAGCCAGGTGTTGTGGTGGGTGCCTATAGTCCCAGCTACTTGGGAGGGTGGGCAAGAGAATCACTTAAGCCCAGGAGTTGTGAGCTGTGATGCCATGGCACTCTACCCATGGTGACAGCTTGAAGCTCTGTCTTAAAAAAAAAAAAAAAGAGAGAGCTCTCATACTGCCGCTTATTAGCTGTGTTTCCTTGCCTTGAACCTCAGGTTTTATCTGTTGAGTAGGACCAATACCTACCTGTCCTGCCTATATTTCAGTGTTATGATAATCAGATATGAAAAACTGAATAATATAAAACTGCCAAGTGCCAGAGATGATTACTCTTTTTTTTCCTGTTTCCAAGACAGTCACTAAACTCAGCAAAAGGGCCAGTAGGCTTGGAGCCAAGTGGGTGATACAGGGACAGCTTCCCGGGGCCGGAGAGTCTAACCCTGTGCTGTCTCCCAATCCCCGTAGGCTGAATGGCTCTCTCCCCAAGGGCGTGGAAGCCCAGAACAGAACCCTTTTCTTCAAGGGACCCATCAACTATAGCCTAGCAGGAACTTACATCTGCGAGGCCACCAACCCCATTGGCACCCGCTCGGGCCAGGTGGAGGTCAATATCACAGGTAGGAAGCTACACCCTCCCCTGCACTTCCCCACTCATGGGTCCCCCACTCCCTGCATCCCCCACCTTTGGGTTGTGTCTCTGCAGGAAGTGTGTCTTCTTTTCCTGCTTCTCTGGTTCTGCCTTAAGCTCTGGCCATTGGTTTTGCTTTGCTTCTGTTTTTCTTTCACTTAAGGCTGTATGGGAGACAGTCCAGGTGACCCCCAGTCAGAGAGGAACAGGAGGGAGGCTCCAGGAGAGAATAAGGGAGTGTTGTGTACAGCATTGTTCTTTCCAGGGGTAGAACCTGCCCGTGGATTTGCCAAGAGAACACCACCATGGGATATGGCTTGGCGGGGATAATTTTGCAAGTGGGGAAGCCTACCTGGGCTAGAGGGTGAGACTTTGCTCAAGCAGGGAAACTGGAGAGAAAGTAGGGAGATAGCCCCAATCCATGATGGTATGTGTGTCCTGCAACTGAAACTTGTGTATCTTTCTCTCCTATCAACTCGGCTGAGGCAGCTCAGCCACCTCATGTCTCAGGGCAAAGGGTGGAGGACAGGGCTAGGATGTTCCGGGGAGAGACCTCCCATGGGCTTGATGTCAGACAGCTGTGATCCTGGACAGGCCCTCATCTGTCAAATGGCGCTAATATGGCCTGCCTTGAAGGACTGTTGTCAGAATTGTACTTAATGTAGGGCAAGTACCTAACACTGATCAGCCCATCACTAGGTGGCCAGTGCTCCATGATTATGACTCTGACCTCCATCATTATCATCACTTTTAATGAAAGCATCAAAACAAGTCAATAGAGGGGTAATTGTCATCACCGCTTCACATGAAGAGGTGTCTTTAACTTTGTACCTGAGCTAGAAGAGGAAGTGGCTAGAAGAGAACACAGCTGTGTCACACTGCTGCCAAGATGGGGAGGAAATGATGTGCACAGGAGGTGACTTCAGGGATATAGAAAACTGGGTGGCGGTTACCAGGCTCCAGGCACAGAGCCTGGGGAAGCTCTGAGGATTTGTTAGCTCCAAGTGATGTCTCAGGAGTGGGAGACTTCAGTCCTGTGTGCATTCAAAGGCACAGCTGCAGAAAGAGCAGCCTGAAACTGTCCAGGGGCTGTGCCTCCCTGTCCTCAGGGCCTTCTGTCACCTCTCCCACCTGGGGGAATAAGGGTGCAGTCACTAACTGTTTTCTACATGTCCCTGCCCTTGTCTCTAAGAATGATGACAGGAGGAGGAGCCTGGGGAAAAATGAGGGAGCCCTTCCCTCAGGCTAGGGTTGGGGGGCTCCCATAGGTTGGCAAGCTAAAGGAGGGCCTGCAGTCACACATTTCTATAGTCCACCCCCTGGAGGAAATCTGAGCAAAGCTCGGTTAGAGCTTCTGGGTGCCCCATCTCCAGCCCTAGGGCAGTAGGAGTGCTGAGGGGGAGGTAGGAAGAGAGGGTAGCCATAAGGAGTGGGACCACCCCTCAAGGAAGGCATGCCATATGAGGGACCCCACAGACATACTAGATCTTCCTAGCTGTGTGGCCTTTAGCAAGTTCAAGGCTCACCTCTCTGAGCCTCAGCTTCCTAATCTCTAATACAGAGATAATCATACTTAGCTCAGGCTCAAGCTTTCATGCTCATGTGGTAGTCCCCGTATGCCAGAAGGTGGGCCATCAAAGCCTTTGTGGCGTGGGCTGGAGCCAGGGGTGGGCCTGGCCACTCTATGTTCTAGCTTGAAGAGGGACACAACATGCCTCTTGATGACAGCCCAGTTAGGCAGAAGCCAGAGAAGCAGGACACTCTCTGCATCACTGACAGGCCCAGAAGCTGCTGGCTGGGTCTCCCTGGAGAGGGTCTCCCCCCAGCAGGTGACCCAAGTCTTTTCAGAGCTGTTTGTTCTTGTGCTCTCGGGCAATTTCCAAGCAGCAGTCAACCTCACTGTCCTACATCAGCCAATGCCCACTGCATTCTCTGAGGGACCCACCCTGAAGGGCACAGGTGTGCCCTACGCTCCAAGCCTCACTGGTCTGGAGGGAATGCATGAGTGAGAGGGTTAAGTAGAAATTTAATTTTTCATTCTGGCCATTCGTTTGAGTAATAGCTTTGCCCTGAGCTCATCTGGAGAGGGAAATGAGGAGCGGCTAGGGCAGGGCAAAAGGTGGGCAGCAGAGGGTGTGCTGGAGACACGCGCATGTGCCAAGCCACTTTACACCTATGTGCACACACTTTGGCACAGGCCTCTTGGGGCCCCAGGTCGCAGAGGAGGGGGCTCCTGCTGCACAGAGGAGAGGGTGTACAGTGGTACAGGGTGGAGTACCAGGCAGGGGAGGCATGCGGAAGGAAGATGCTGGAATCCAATGGGCTGGAGTGGAAGGAGGAAGGCCTTCTGTGCTGGCCAGGAGGAGCTCTAGAAGACTATCGGCAGGGAAGCAGCATGGTGAGGCATGTAGGGTAGACTCAGCATCCGAGAGGCTGCATGGACCGCACCAGGGCACCAGTTAGCAGCTGTCACTGTGATTCTCCAGCAAGCAGCAACAGGCCCAGGCTGTGGCTGTGGGGATACAAGAACTGAGATGATCCCAACAGAATTTCCGTGGGCCCGGGGCTCTCCCAGAAGCTCATTTCAGAGGTCCTTATGCTCAGGAACAATTTCATGGGGTTGGCCCAGTAGTCACTAAATGTGCCAGTGCAGCTCCCCTGTCATCTCCCTCTGGGGGTAATACTAAGAGTGGGGAGGGACCCGGGCCTTGACGAGGCTACAGAAACCAAATGAGGAAGCATCTTCCCTTGAGAGTGTCAGGAGAGTACCCAGGCCTCTCAGGCCAGGACCCAGTCTCTTGCCACTCCCAAGAACAGGGCAAGGAGGCTACTAGGGCGTAAGATGTCTGTCCCTGCTCCCATTTGCAGTGAAATCCAGGCTTATCCTTTGGGAGTGAAGTTAACAGTCGGCCCATCAAGCCTTTAAGTTCTTCAGACTGAGGGTGGTAGGCCCTAAGGTCAGTGTCCATCTGGAAGGGAGGGGTGTGAGAGCCTGTGAGAGTATGGGTACGTGGCTCCCTGTGCATCAAAATGCAGCGCAGTGTGAGCAGGCCAGCCACCGCCTGCATGCTGAGTGTGCAAATGGAAGCTGTGGTTGTGCTGTGGGCAAACGTGCTTTTCTCTAAGCTGGCAAATGGCAGTGTGTCGGGAGCCTGAGAACACAGCTGCGTTCGTGCCTCTGGGAGGATTCAGTTCTCCTCCAGCTTGCGGAGGCCCTGCCTGATGGTCTGACATGATGCACAGCTGCTACAGCTGCAGGAGGACAGAAGGTCTTCCCAGAGTTTGACCTCAGGCCTTCCCACTCTCCCTGCGGCTACTGCGCTGCATGCTGGGAATTGTAGTTCTAGCAGCTTCCCGGACTGGTCCAATGCTGGAACATTTCCTGCTGGAGGAAGCGCCAGGCACTGTTTGGAAACAAGTCCATTCTCTTTGACCCCAAACCTCCAGATCCTAGATTAAGACTGCAAACCCTAATGCTTCGCTCCACTTAGGGGGGCATCCCCCACACCAGTCCCACCACCTCAGTCAGAACCAACCAGGGTCTAAAGGAATGCAGAGCCCTCACTGTGCCACTGTCCTGGCTGGCCTGGGATGCCAGAGGGAGGATGCAGCCCTCAGGAATGGGGCCAAGCTGCCCCCTTTCTAAGAGGATGTGGGGGAGGCTGGCAGGGCCCCCGCCAGTGAGCACAAATGACCCCACTGCCTAGCTCTTCTCTCTCCGCCCAGCTGCGGCCCTTGAGGCTCTGTGCCTGGCACAGAGACAGGAGCTGCTGGCTGAATGTGACAGCTGGAGGTACAGGGGGGGTGGGGGGCAGGCTCCTCTCCACATCAGACAACCCTCTCTGCTCACAAATGAGTTAGGTCCCCCACCTCCTCCTCTCTTTGGTTCTCACTCTGAGGTCTACGGTACTGGGTAGCTATTATGGCCATTCTTGTGCTGCTGGGCAGCCCTAGAGTAGCCAAAAGAACCAGGCTTCCCTTTGGTCCCAGAAGATCCCCAGGAAGAGTAACCCTCCTTAGGATTCAGGAAAAAAAGTTAAATAGAGGCCCTAGAGGGAAAAAAAAATCGGCATACTCTGGCCCCAGCCCGACTCCAGGGAAACAGGGTCTCTGAGTGCCCCGAAGCCCTGAATATTTGCTCTGCCCAGAGCCAGGCCTACCTCTCAGATCTAGCCTTGCCGTTATAGATTCATTCTTTCATTCAACAAATATTTCTTGAACTCTGGCCACATTCTAGAGAATCTAGGTACTTGGGATACATCCATGAACAAAACAGACAAGTCCCTGTCCTTATGGAGCTTACGTTTTAGCACAGGAAGACAGACAATAGATAAAGTATGTCTTAAAGATTTTTTAAAAAATCATAAACTTGAAATGGAGAACTGAAGAAGGATGTGGGGGCGGCACCTGTGGCTGAAAGGAATAGGGTGCCTGCCCCATATGCGGGTTCAAACCCAGCCCCAGCCAAAAAAAAACTGCAAAAAAAAAAAAAAGAAAGAAAGAAAAGGGATGTGGGAGGAGGCTCCTGAGCTGCAGTGGGGTTTTTTTGTTTTTGTTTGATTTGGGGGTTTTGTTTTAATTTTTTTTTTTTCTGAGCTGTAGTTTTAAATAGGGCAGTTAGAGAAGGGCTCTATGAGAGGGTGATGTTTGAGTCAGGCCCCAGAGGAGGTAAAGGAGTGAACCTCAGGACTGCTGAGTAAGAGCAGAACTGGAGAGCACAGAGAGATGACATCAGAGGTGGGTAGGCAGAGGTCTTGCAGACCATGTTAGGCATTAGGACAATCATTTTCAACTGGTGTGCTATGGCGGGGTCTTAGGTATGCTGTGAAGAATTTTAAAGACCATTAAATTATTTTCGAAAGACATTCAAAGCACAGTAAGTATATTCTTTTTTTTATTTTTTTTTGATCAACATAATTTAAGTGTGCCGCGGAAATTTAACTATAGGTTCAAGTGTGCCGTGAGATAAAAAAGGTTGAAAAACACTGCTCTAGGGAGAGCCCTTAGAGAGCTCTGAGCAGAGAAGTGATGTGATGGGATTTACACTTTAACAGGATCTGTCTGGCTGCTGGGTTGCAAATAGTCAATAGAGGGAAAGGGTGGGATCAGGAAAGCAGTTAGGTGGCTAATGTGATAAATCCAGCTGAGAGATGATGGTATCTTGGTTCAGGGTGGTAGTGATGGAGCTGGTGAGAAGCAGTCAGTTTCTAGGTGCATTTCAGATGATAATTTACAAACTACCATACATACCATGGTTAGTGAGGTCCAAACAATTCAACCTAGTGGTGGAAAACGTAGGAAAGCTTTGTTTTTCATTGGATCTTTTCTGTTGAAGAAAGCACAAAAGTAAGGATAGTGGAACTCACATCACAGACAACTGCAGCATCCTGAAATGAGGCAATCACAAATGATCATGAGACTGCTACTTCCTCAACCCCTGTCCTCATTCCTGCACAAGAGAAGAACTTTAGCCATTTCAAAACTGGCAAAAGGACCAGAGTCAACGGTGGTAAACTCTAATTTGCATTCATTTGCAATTTGTACAGGCTTTGCTATGCTACCTCAATATGTGATTAATGGAATGGCATTAGCAATTGCGGAAACCAGAAGGAGAGGTGCAGGCCATTAGTTCATAAAAATTCTAGAGGGCGGTGCCTGTGGCTCAGTGGGTAGGACGCCGGCCCCATATACCAAAGGTGGCGGGTTCAAACCTGGCCCTGGCCAAACCGCAACAAAAAAATAGCTGGACATTGTGGCGGGTGCCTGTAGTCCCAGCTGCTCAGGAGGCTGAGACAAGAGAATCGCCTGAGCCCAGGAGTTGGAGGTTGCTGTGAGCTGTGATGCCACGGCCCTCTACTGCAGGCAATAAAGTGAGACTCTTGTCTCTACAAAAAAAAAAAAATTTTTTTTTTAAAGAGAAAACAATCAATCTGAGCTGGAAAAAGAGAAGACTATCTGAGGAAGGGACTGGAGAACTGTAGTAGGCAGGGAGGGGGAATGGAGAAACGCACTCCTGGTAGCAGGAACAGCATGAGTTTACAGTTGGCATCAACTTGGATGGCAGGGGCAGCAAGGAAGACAAGCTGACCAAGCCCAAGATGAAGTTACATGACAGGAGCCTTGAAGGACAGACTGCATGGCCCACAGCCAGTAGGGGAGTCATGGCTAGTCTTAGAGAAAGGGAGTGGTCATGTCTACACAATGAAAATTTACTAGGTGACTATGGATAGGGTGACTAAAAGGGGACAGAAACCAAACAAAGGAGAGAAGGTCCAGAATCTACTACAACAGTAACACTTGGCATCAGGTGATAAGATATTGAATGGGAAGAGTCAACAAGATTTGACAGCAGCCTTGGCCCAAGAGATAAAGAAGGAAGAATCAAAGATGAATGAGATTCTGAGCTGGAAGAGTGGACAGATGATGGTGGTGGTGGAGGAGGAACCAGGGGGATTGGGCTTTGGAGGAAAGGTAGCAAACAGAGTCGGGACAGACAGGTATTGGGGTTATGGGGAGAACTCCAAGTGAGGATGTGCTACAAGACAGTTTGTCAGATGTATACCACTAAATATTAGTTCTGTGAGAGGGTTCTAGGCAGGAGGGGTGACATTTGTGCTCCAATCCATTGGGAAACACCACACCCCACATGTCCGTGTTCCCATGAGGTGAAAGGCTCCGATACTTTCTGTCTGAGCCAACATTTGCCAAGGTGTTTGACCCTTATGTTTTTGCTGACCTTCTGGTTTGAGGCTCCATGGGCCATCATATGACAAAAGCTGTAGAGAGAAAGGCCCAGAGTTGGGTGAGAGCTGTGCACCTTGAAATGGTTTGGAGAACCAGCAGAGTGAGGGGACCTCATGAAACTGAGACTAGTCTGGCACTAGGAAAGAGAGCAGAAGGTGGCACCCCCAGGCACCTCCTACCCGGCAGCCTAGTGCCTGGGACTGAAGGTCCAAGGACAGAGCCTCCCATGAGACAGCTGGGCAGAGAGAATGCAGCCAAAGACAGCACTGAGCGGGGAAGGCAAGGATCACAGAGAACCCATGTACTGGAAGCAAGAGAGATGTTTCAGGAAAAGAGGCAGGCCCTTCTACCTGATGCCTCCCCAAGCCCAGCCTCTTCCAAGCAGCCTTCTCTGACACCAGGCCACAGCGCTCCCAGCACTCCTGAGCACTTCATCACCAGTTCCCTTGATACCTGCATGCTGCTGTCTCTGAGAGTGTCATTTGGCTCCCAGGCAAGGCTGTGAGTTTCTAGAGCCTGTGACTAGCAAGACAGATGCTCAGTGTGTGCTTGCTGACTGGATGGAGGGATAAGGAAATGAAGCCAGGTGTAGAGCAGAGGTGCCTTCAGCCTGCCTGCTGCCACTTCAGTTCTCACCCCCCTGAAGTGGCAACAGGCAGGCTGAAGGCACCTCCCTCTGCCGCCAGGGCACCCCTTCTGCAGGCGGCTCCCACCTCATGAGGAGCAGGTGTGGGACCTTTTAAGGGCAGTAAACATAAGGGACCTGGAAGCCAGGAGAAGCTTGAGGCTCCAGGGAGACTGCTCTGGAGATAGGCAGTGATGACAAACATTCAGTAAATATTGGCTGGGCAGCGACTCAGTGACATGCACTGAGGACACAGTTGGGATGAGTGGGGCACTGCATCTTCAGTGGCTGGCTTCTCCTTGTCCTCTGTCAGCCCCTGCACGGCACGGCAGAGGCCAGGCACAAGAGCATCTGCATGGCCCCAGCCCGGCCATGTGACTCTGGGCAAATGGCTTTCCCTCCTTTGGGCCCCAGTGTTTCCGTCAGCCCTTCCAGCCTGAACTCCAGGAAGGCCTTTCCTCTTTCCTAGAATCCCCACCCTGCTCCAGCCTGCTGCTGGTGGGACAGCACCCGCACACCCACACCCCGGGAGGAGGGGGTGGGCTCGCAGGAGGAGCGTGATTCCTGTGGAGGGGGTGATACTAAATCAGAGCAGCCAGAGGGCAAAACATATGCCCTGACCAACCTGGGCCTGAAGACAGCAGGGCCCCAGCAGCAAGGTCAGCCCCCGGGCATCCCCTAGACCAGCCACCCAGTGCCTCCTGACTGAGGCCAGCTGCGGTCTCCGGTGCCACCCTGTGGTGGTGTTGGGAACCACCTCTCTTAACCTCACCTTGGCACTTCTTTGGCCTCTGGTGTCACCTCCCAGACCCTATAAGGAAAAGGAAAGCGCAGCAGTGCCCAGAGCAGAATAGTACTGTGGCCTGGCCCACTGGCAGAGAATGCCACCCAGCCAGCCTCGTCTTCTGTCCCACCAGCATCCTTCCTCTTCTTTTGTCCTTTCCTGCCATCTCATTTCCACTATATCCTCAGTGCACAGATTTGTTCACAAATGCGTCATGTCAGCACAGGCGTGTGGGCTCCCCCATGATGACAGAGTGTGCACCTGTGCACGATTCCTTGTGCACACAGGTCTTTGCTTCACTCCCCCTTTCCGCCTGCCATGCTGAGTGTGTTATGCTTATGGCTCAGGCTGGCAGCACTGTGGGTCCCCAAGGTGCCTGGCCCTATAGGCACCTTGTCCTGCAGGACGAGGCCACAGCCTTGGTTTCTGGTACCTTGGCAGCTGATTGGCCTTCCAGGGGCTTCTGAGCTGGGACTTGGGAACCTGATTTCCCTGTGCCCTGGGGACAAACAAAATTCAGCATAGAACACCCAGTCTTTTCCAGGCCCTGGGTCTTAGAAGTCAAGCCTCTGGTTTGGGGGCACTGCCAGATGTTAGGCAGAGGGGAACCAGGGACATTTTCGAAGGTTTTATGTGTAAGAAATCAACCCTGCATGTATTAAATGGAAGTGAATAGCGTGCCTATTCCACAGGGCTGTTGACAGCATATGGTCTGTCGTGGATGCCATGAAGAGGGTGAACTAGCCTCTCTGCACAACTAGGGACTGAGCTGGGCCAGCACCACACCCAGGGACAGTCAGAATGGCAGACCCTGTGGCTAATCCTCTGCCACTCCTCTCTGGCTTCTCCTGATGCTGCCACCCACACTGCAGCATAGTTGGGTTCCAGTACAGTGGGGTGCCAAGCAGCCTTTGGAACTGGAACCTGGGGTGCAGACAGCCTATCCTTCCTAACCTCTCCCTTCCCTACCTCTCCCCTCCCTCCAGCCCTATGGATGCCCCAGGAGCACACGCTGACACTATCCCCTCCATCTCTTTTCCTCACCCAGAATTCCCCTACACCCCGTCTCCTCCCGAACCTGGGCGGCGCGCCGGGCCGGTGCCCACGGCCATCATTGGGGGCGTGGCGGGGAGCGTCCTGCTGGTGCTGATTGTGGTCGGCGGGATCGTGGTGGCCCTACGCCGGCGCCGGCACACCTTCAAGGGTGACTACAGCACCAAAAAGCACGTGTATGGCAACGGCTACAGCAAGGCAGGCATCCCCCAGCACCACCCGCCCATGGCGCAGAACCTGCAGTACCCAGATGACTCGGACGATGAGAAAAAGGCCGGCCCGCTGGGTGGCAGCAGCTACGAGGAGGAAGAGGAGGAGGAAGGCGGCGGAGGGGGCGAGCGCAAGGTGGGGGGCCCCCACCCCAAGTACGACAAGGACACCAAGCCCCCCTACTTCACCGTGGATGAGGCAGAGGCCCGTCAGGATGGTTATGGGGACCGGACTCTGGGCTACCCGTACGACCCCGAGCAGCTGGACTTGGCTGAGAACATGGTTTCTCAGAACGACGGGTCTTTCATTTCCAAGAAGGAGTGGTATGTGTAGCCCCCTTCCAGAGCTTCTGTCTGTGCCCACTGCTCCCCAGCCCCTGCCGGCCCGCACGCCCCCTGCCCACCCCCTCCAGGAGCTCAGCAGAGACTCACCCAGCTGCGCAAAGCCAGACCCAAACCCGGGGGCCCGGGGAGCCCAGGGCAGACGCGACTTGGCTTTGTTTTTTATTTCTTCCCTCTCCCTGCCCTTCCCCATGGTGTTGTGTTCGACTGTGGCTCTAGTGTTGCTGTACTCTCCCTTAACTGCCCCCCCTCCCCGCCTGCCCTCCGTGTAGGGAGCCCTGTTCTTGTCCTGTGTACCTGGGTGTTCCTCCAGGGTTTGGGGAACTAGCCTCCCCTGGCCCCCAACACTTGAATTTGTTTGCATTCTGTTCATTGGGGTGGAGGGTTGAAGGGGCTCCAGAGGAAAAGCCCCGCCCCGCCCCCCCAGATGCTGCTCCTCCTCCACTGAAAGGGAGAGGAACCCCCCCCCCCAGGAGAGCTGCCCTGGCTGGGAGTGTGGACCCCAATCTAGACAGCCAGTGCACCTGAGGAGGAAAGGGGGTGTGGCTTCTCCCAAGCACCCAGAGGAGTCTTGTTTATTAAGTGGAGCCTTGGGCAGGGTTTTCCTGGTGAGGTTGGTTTTACATTTTTTTTCCTCATTGGCCTACAGAGGAACGAGTTGGCCCAGCTCTGATGGACCCTCCTCTGTCCTGTCTGCTCCCCACACAGTGGGGCTCCAGGTGGGCCCCCACTTCCATCCCTCTGCCAACACACACACATGCACACCTGCACACACTCTGCTCCCCTCCGCCCCGCTCTCCCCTGGGGCCACACACCCTATCCAGCGTGGACACTGACCACAGCCCACCCCTCTCTGCTCTGCCTGTCCCCCTTCCCAGCTGAGGATGGGGGCTGCCTGTAGAAGCTTCCAGAGACGGCTGGCACTAGGCATCCCGGTGAGTCCACCATAGAATCTTGGACCAGCCCCAGACTGCTTCTTACAACACAGAAGTTGCTGATTTCTCCCTTGTCTATCAAGTGTTGGCCATAGTCAGAGCTGGGATCCCAGAAGGGAATTGCCTCCAGGAGGTGAAGAAGTTCCTGTGTGGGAGCAATGGAGAAGGTAGCCTGATAGGCCGAGGAGTCCAGATAAGGCCACACTGAAGGCCCACATAGAAGCCTCGGGGGCGGGAGTGGGCAGGGGGAGCATATTCGGGTTAGGGACCTGCCTGCCCACACTCCACTCCCTGCTTTGCTGTCCCTGGGACCTGTTCTGGCATGAGGGGAGGACCTCCCTTTTGTGCAGATTCCCTCCTTGAATGGGACACTGGGTTCCTATCAGCCACCAAGACTGGGTCTTCCTGTGTATGTAATGGAGGAAGACCCCTCCCCTCCCTGAGTCCCCCAGCTCAAAGTGCCTCAGTTCCTCCATCTGCCCCCCAGTACCCCCTGGCACTCTAGACAGGCATGTTTGTGGGAAAGACCCTGGGCTGGGAGAAGCAATCCCAAGGGTTCTCATGCCTGCCCGTTAAGATCCCAGCTAACCTGGCCCAGGCTGTCAGGGGCTCTATAGGATGGCAAGTGTTGGGGAGGGAGGCAGACCTCTCTGTGCCCCACGGGCACTGCCCTACCCTGCCATAGGCTTCCTAAGGGAGCCCCCAAGCCCCCCACCTCCCCTCCCTGGTGCTGCTATTTCCCCAACCAGCTCCATCTCTGCCTTGGCAACCCTGGGCCCACCAGCTGGGTCCCCCTCACCTGGCCTCACTGCCCTGACCCTAGCCCAGGCCTCCCAGTAGCCATGTAGCAGAAGTCTGAAGCCATGCCAGCCCTGGGGCAGCTCTCCCCTCTAGGCACTGGAGGTACTGAATGGGGTGGAATTAGGGGAGAAAATTCTGGGATCTTTCTAGCCACAGGGTAGAGGAAAGTGGAGGAGCTGGGCTGCTTCTCCCAGCAGTATTAGTGCCCCCCCCACCCCCAGGGCAGGGGACATTTTCCACATTACATCACTGCCCCATCCCACCTCACACCACTCTGGCACCTCTGCTTGGTCCTCCCCTCAAGGCAGGAGGCATTCCCTGTCCCCTGCTCCTCCTGCACTGCCACCCCTGTTCCTCATTTTACGATGGACTTCAAAGGCCTCCGGCCCAGCCAAAGCCCTGAGTCCCCCTAAGACACCTCCACATCCAACAAGCAAAGCACAAATTTTGGGGTCCATGTAGAATGGGCCATGTAGGAGGTCCTGCCTTGCCAGGAGCCCAGCCACAGACTATGTCAGGTCAGTGTTGCTCTGGGCCCAGTGTGGGCATGAGGCAGGGGTGGCACTGGGCTTAGATAGGAGGCATTTTCTGGGCCCCAAGTTTGTGGGAAGGTGGGTGCTGCTGCTGGGCCTGCAGACACAGCCAGCAGGCAGGGGAGGTCTGGCCCAGCAGAGAAATGAGGATGTTTTGCTTCTCCTTCCTGCCCCCAGCACGAGCTGAGATTCAATTATGCTGGAAATGAAATAGACTTGGTATGAACTGTGCCAAGGCCTCCCCAGTTGTCACCCTGCCTCTTGCTGCCCTCTCTGTCCTTGCACCCCCACACCACCTCCACCCCTGTTTCCTTACAGATTTTGATATCGTTCTAATGTGTAACAGAACCGTCTGAGTCCCCTCTTACCAGAAGGGTCTGAAAAGCAGCAGCACAGACTAGGTGAATACAGGCTGCAAGTGCCACCCCTCAGGCCTTGCACACGTGTACACAGTGGGCACACATACCTCCAATACACCCAAGAACAGGTGTGTGTGCACAGCCAGATGGGCACTCAGCACAGATGTGGCAGAAGAATGGGCTTATCCAGCTGAAAGCCCTGGGGGAGAAATAGTCACTTCCCAGTGCTTGGGCCATCGAGTCTCACAAGGGCCCCATCTCCTGGATATGTGCCCCCTCTGCCAGCCACCCCCCACCCCATGTGCCCAACTCACTGGTGCAATAACTTTTCTGCTATCCTCAAAGCAGAGGATCAGGAATTGTGTTAGGTGGGTGTGGGCAGCTGGCTGAGCCAAGCAGACACAGTTGTCCCCTCTCCTGGAAGGAGGGCAGCGCTCCCAGGCCTCGGAGTCCAGATAGAGACTTCCCAAGCCTGACTGCCAACAAAAATTCTGGGGTCTCATCCTCCAGTGAGGGGCCCGTGGGCCTCCCCCAGTCCCCCACACCCACAGGGAGACCTCACAAACTGCCCAGTGCCAGGGACACTTAGAAGCAGGCCCTCCGCTATGACCCAGGCAGTGAGAGCTCCTGGAAGCTGCCACTGCCACCACCGTCCTGCCTGCAAGGCCAGAGGAGCCCTGCCCACCTGGTGCTGCTGCTCTTCTGACCCCGCTGTGAGGAGTGGGACTCTTGGCTGAAAACCTTGGTTTTCTCTTTTTGTATAAATGGAAACAACCCAGGAGAAGCTGCCATCCTCACCTCTGAGTGTGATATGCTACCTTTGCTTCAGTTTCTTCGTCACCCTTTCGCCTTTGGTCCTGGGGACAGCCCAGCAGATTCTCCTGGTTCTGACCTAGGGGGTGTTTGCATTGCCCCCTTTTACTTGTATTAAAAAAAAAAAAAAAAAAAAAGATGGGTTGAAAAATGTACTGAGGAAAAAAAATGTACTTTTTTATAAATAAAGTGTTAAGAAAACAAGCCCATTTGCCTCTTCTCATCTCCCTGACTCAGCCCTTCTTCGTGGCAGTGGGGGTGGGGATGGGGTACAGCTGGAGGGAGCACAGGAGAGTGAGGGGACAGAGCCCCACCTCAGTATCTCACAGGGGAGACTGTCCCCAGGCTGCTACGAACCACCTTCCCCACAGTGGGAGGATCATGACCATGACATCCAACAGCAGCATAGGCAGGGAGGGGCTGGCACCTGCAGACTCAGGAGGGAGCCTCCAGGAAGGGACCAGCAGAGAGGGAGAGCCCTGGGCTGGCTGGAGCCCTTCTGGGGGGTTCAAGGGCTTCCTGCCCCAGAGCTGCTGAGCTCTCCAGTCCCCTTTGTCGACCCACTCCCTGCTGTCCTTCTTGCCAAGTTCCCTCCTGTGGCTGTTTGGAAAAGAAAACCAACAATGTCACACCTGCTGTGTTAGATCCCTGGAGACTAGAGAGATGGGAGACTTATCCTTTCATCTTCTATTTTGAAGACACTGTCCAGCCCCAGCCCCTGCAAGCTCTCCCTGAGACCCAGCCCCCACCCCATTTCTCTCCAGGGGGCTGTTTGGAGGGAAGTCTCCTTGTTCCTGGGTTACCTCCCCACCCCTCACCAGCACCATCTGCTTCCCATCACATGGGCTGGAATGCAGGACAAATTGATCATGGGGCTGGGAGTGGCGGGGGCTTCTCAGACTGCGCTCTCCCAACAACCCCAGTAGCATCTCCTTTCACTGAAATCTGTCATGGACCCCCGAGAAAGGAGGTAGGGACGACAGAAGCCAAGGTGGCTGCTTAGCAAAACCCTGCTGCCCATCTGGGGGTGAGACTACGAGACTGCCGTTCTCCATACCTCTGATTCAGGCAGGGTGGACAGGCAGGGTGGGCAGAATTAGGCGTGAAGGAGAAGCAGCAGCTGTTGGCAGCTGGCTGGGCCCCTCACTGGTATTGGAAAAGACCAAATCTGGTGCGCCAGCAGGGGTTGTATGCAAGTGTTGATATTCGGATAAGATGCAAATTGCTTGTTTAAGCGGTCACTTCCTCGGTTTTCCAGGCTGTCCATTTAAGTTAATTTTTAATTTGTGCAGGCAATAAATGCTTAATTACGTTATTAATATATTGGAAGAGAGCAGTGGACAGAACATCCTAATTGCCATTTAACTAGAGCGTTCCGGCAAATTAGCCAGGACTTTCGACGGCAGCGGAAGGAAGGCAAGCCGATTAGTCCCAGGCTCAAGCTCTCTAGGTGGAGCTTTGGGCTGGAGAAGCCAGACTCAGTCCCTTCCTCCAGATTCCAGCGGGCCCAGGTCCCCTTACAGACATCCCAGGACCCAGGACATTGAGAGTCCAGGACATTCTCAGTCTTCTAGACAAGTCAGGCTTAGGAGAACTTCCTGTTACTTAGGCTGTCACTCCTGTCTGAACCACAATACACACTCCCCACCATCACTATCAGCAGAGCAAGGGACCAAAAGCCGGATGGTCTGGAGGCAGCCCTGCCTGAGTCCCCAACCATTGCCCAGTCTCAACTGGTGGGCCCAAGACTAAGATGCCTGGACCCCCAGAAGTACCTGTCTGGAGACCACTGGGGGCCTTTCTCTCCCTCCCCTCACTCTACCCCTTCCTGGCCACAGGTGAAGGGAATAAGCTTAAGGAACTGAGGGATTCATTTATTCATCCATGCATTCATTCATGTATTTCATAATTTTTGGCTTCTCTGGGCCAGACACTGTGCAATGCTGTGATAGTCACAACAAAAGTTCCTGCTTTCAAAGAATCCAAAACCCCAGGGATCCCAGATCCCACAACAGCCAGTGCCACATGGGCCCCAGGCTGTAGCAGAGTACTGGATGATTTTTGTTTGGGAAGGTCTTAGGTGACCCTTCACCTGGGCCTTGAAGGATCAGTAGGAGTTCTCTAGACAGAGATTTCCAGGCAGCCTTGAGAATTTATTATTCTACATTAATTCTTTTCATAGGAATCTTGTAGTTCAACATCCATTCTGCACAAACAGAACTAAAATCTAGAGAAGAAACTAAGGTTTAGTCCAACTGGTCCATCAGAAAGCATGTGTGAAATATGCTCAAGGACTGGAACATTCCTGAGAAAAGAAGGAGGGGGAGGAATCCAGGGGCAAGGGGTGGCACCAGGGGGAATTATATCTGGCACAAGTTTCTCTTTACTCACAAAGCAGCAAGAGCCCCCATGGGATGTAGACTGGGTTTGCAACAGCCACTTCTAATGTTGAATGCAGTCATCTACAGTCAAACAGGACTCATCGGGGAAGACTTCCTGGAAAGGTGGCATCTGAGGTGGTTTGAAGAATGAGAAGGACAGATTCATGGGAAAGTTGGAGGAGGAAAGGCCTCTGAAGGCCGTTAAGGTCAAAGTCTCTAGGGTTGGGGCCTAGACAGATGTATTTTTAATAAGCTACCCTGGAAATTCTAATGGACAGCCAGAATCAGAGTCCCGCATGTGGAGGCAGAGACCATTCCAGGTGTCAGTCATAAGAAAGAGGTGGGTCTTGAAATAGGAAAAATGGGATTGGAGGATGGGGGTGGTATCAGGTGATTGAGTGAGTCAGTACACGCAGGGTGTGGTGCCAGATAACACTACTTCCTGTTGTCATCATTAGTCATCCTCAGTCATCTTCATCTTCATCATCATCATCATCATCTCCAAGACTTGGGGTCCTGGATGATAGTGACTGCAGTGGAGGCCACTAAGTAGGGAGCCAGGACGGAGCCACACCTCTAATCCTTAGGAAGCAGATTTTCGGGTTTCAGACCCGTGCTGGGTGCTTCCTCTCTGGGCACCTGCCAGAAGGGAAAGCAGGATGATGAGTTAAAATCCCAGGCACAAGGTCCTGCAGGCCTCTCTGGATGGAGATTCTTGCTCCATAGTGTCACCAACCTAGAGGAAGTGAAGGAAGGAGGCAGTTCCCTCATCGCCCTGTAAGCCAGATGCTGGAGGACGCTCCAAGAGAGGCAGAAGGGGAGGGGTGGGGTGTCAGAGACTGCGTCCAGTGAATCCTTCCCTCTCTGCCTGAGGACTGACCCCAAAGGTTCCTAGAAGGCTTCTATTGCACAGTGAGTAAAGACCTTTGGAGAATGACTGACTAAGAGACCAGCGGGCAGGGGTCCCCCAGCCTGACCTCCTCCTCATATCCACTCTCCCCTCAGTAGCCAGGCCCTCTTCATTTCACAACACCCTCAAGACCCTCATCCCTGAGGGAACCCCAGTGGACTTGAGGGTGATGGGGGCAGTGAGCTGGAAGCCCTTTGAGGGCCAGGATCACATCCTTCATTCCCAGCACCTAACGTGGAGGTGGTACAGAGGGGTGCTCTGTAGATACTGAGCCAAACTGAATTTATCAAAGTGAAAATCAAAAGCAACCTTTCAGGTGGTGTGTGTAGCCCTGCTTCCGGGAGGGCTCCAAGCATCCCAGGCACCTCTGCTGATGAGCTTCCCCTTATCTCTCAAGACAAGGGCTGCCACCACGGCCGCTCCCCTATGCAGACAAAATGTTGCTCCCCTAGGTTTCACCCATTGGTGTAGACATCTCCCTGGAAGCTGCGTCAAATAACTCACCTTGGCCTTCCTAGGACAGTTCTTCAGATATTGGGACATAGCTACTCCTCACCAAACCACTTTTTTATGTGTTTGAGCCTATGCCACCGCCATGAGGCCACTTAACAACACAGCTGTTTGGAGCCTGGACTTGGGAGTCAGGCAGAGCTTTTTAAGTGCTGACTTGGTAGATCAGTAGTGGTGGGAAGCATTGTCACAATGGCTGACAAAGACTAAGCCCCAAATACCCTCAGTCACCTAAGCACTGCTAAGAACATGTCACTGTCGATTCATCGCCTGGAGAGCATGCTGCTCTGCTGTGGGTTTTAGATAGTGGGAGAGGCTGTGCATATGTGAGGACAGAGAGTCTATGGAAATCTCTGTACTTTCTACTCAGTTTTTCTGTGAACCTAAAATTGCTTTTAAAAAAAAATAATAAAGCCTATTTTAAAACAGAAAAAGAAAAAAAGTTTCTGTTACTCCAAATATTCCTGAAAAAAAAAAAAGAAAACCACATTGCCATTTCCTTCTTATTCTGAGAGCCAAGGGTCAAATACTTTTTCCTGGAACAGGTCTGACCATCAGAGGAAGGACAGTGAAGGAGCAGGAGACTGTTTATGTGCCGTTCCTGGGCCGAGCCTACCCTCTCTCAATGCAAAGGGCACAGCCAGCCCAGCTGACTGACCCCAGGATGCTGACAGAGAGATTCAATCCTGGTGGAGAAAATTCCTAGTGGGTGGTGGAAAGGAAGGAAGGAATAGAGAAAGGGATGGATAGACAGATGTAAGGAAGGTGTGGAAAGATGGATGGATGGACAGATGGAAGGATGGATAGATGGCAGGAAGGAAGGAAGGAAGGAAGGAAG
>CAUYPK010010493.1:0-46538 GCA_963574355.1 Loris lydekkerianus
AAAAAGTATCCAATGTACTCAGCCCTACTATGAAGCTAAACTATAGCTTTCACATGAAGGCTATAACCCAACTATACCATAAGACTATGGGGAAAGGGCCAAGGAAGGGGAAGGGAGGGGGGAGGTTTTGGTGGAGGGAGGATAATGGGTGGGGCCACATCTATGATGCATCTTAGAAAAAAAAAAAAAAAAAGGTTACGACCCACAGGTTGAGAACCGCTGGTTTAGAGGCTGACTCTGTAGTCAGCAAGGTTAGCTCTGTGTGTGTGTGTGTGTGTGTGTGTGTGTGTGTACTGGAAAGGTAGAGGGAATTGAGCAAAGGCAAGGTGGCTGGAGGAATGTTCGGAGAGGAAATATGTTTGTTTGGTGGTGATGCTTTAAAACGTGAAATTTTATAGGCTGTTTGATGAGATCTCTCA
This sequence comes from Loris lydekkerianus, assembly GCA_963574355.1. Lineage (NCBI taxonomy): Eukaryota > Metazoa > Chordata > Mammalia > Primates > Lorisidae > Loris > Loris lydekkerianus. The sequence continues at coordinate 420 of CAUYPK010010493.1, forward strand.
CAAATGTTTAGTAACATTATAATAGTCATATAATGCTTGGATACTGAAGAAGATGAGTTTGTGTGAAGAACTTGAGTTAACATGGTTTAAGTGTTACATCAGAATTTAGGACAGTCCTACGATCACCTACTGTGCGTGTATATGTGTATGTACACACAAGCCCACGTTTTCTGCACATGCACACAGCATTCACTAAAGGTGGTGAGCTTCTCTCTTGGAAATAAAGTTTGAAAACTACTCTGGTTGGTACCTAACCACATTTCTATGATAGTACCTTCTCAAATGCTCCAGTGATTTATGTATAGTCAAGTTTTGCATGGCATATTTTAAAATTAATAAATCATTTTTAATACAAACGAAGAGTTGGGAGCCAAAGTGTTAGGGCTTGACAAATTCTTCAGGTGTTCTTACTCAGGGCCCTTTCACAAGAACTCCTAGGGCAAAACACTCAGCAGATCAGACAAAAATCTAAAGCACAAAGATGGAACATGCAGGAGAAGGGAACCCCCAGGCATTTGTCTGCTGATCTGTGTTTGTGAGTGACAGGGTGGGGGGGGATGTGGGTAATGGCAGGAGGGAGGAGAGACAGTTTGCTTTTCTGGGGATTTTCACCTGGGTGGCAGTGGGAGGAACAGTGAACTGTGGTGGTCCGTTTTTCCTGCAAACTCGGCCAGCACTTTGCAAGTGACACTCACTGTCATTTCAAATACTGCTACTACTAGCTTAAATCCAAAGGGATTGGCTAGAAATGAGCCATCTCTGGAAACGCAGCAGAGTCCAGAGAAATCACGGAGAGAACCAGACAAGTCAAGCTCAGCTAAGTTTAAGGCCACATATTAGAAGTCAGAGGGTGGATCTGGGGGATCTGGTCTCTGTGCTTCTTTAATTTGTAGGATGATTGCCAGGTTTACAGGATAAGATGACCCCAAGGCCCTAGTGCACTTTCTTCTCTTCTGTGGAGTACTTACTGATAATTCTAGCCCAGTAGGAGGAGGATGAAGCCTTTGGTCCTTGGACTCTGTCCCATGCTGTTTTGCAGTTAATTACAAACAGCCTTAAATTGATCTTGAGAAGAAAATGAGGCTGAGGATTTGAAAGTGCCTCACGTGGTACCCAGCGAGACTGATTTTATCCATCCTGTCATCTCCGGAAAGGTAGTCCTGGCCAGATCCTAGGATTAATGAAAGCCAAGGTGACTCAGCCCAGCGTCTCATCTGTTACAGCACCCAGGCCCTAACAAGAAATGTTCTCTACCAGATCCTGGAATCGTTGCTGTTGTTGAAATAACCCATATGGTATGCATCCGCCTTTATAAATCGGTCCTTTATTATCCTAATCTGAATATCAGCTGTGTGGCTTGAGTGCTCACTGGGGTATTTGAAACATTGGAAATAGGGGTGGGTTATTCACTTAATACATACTAAAGTCAGAACCTCTTTATTTCAGCAGAGTTAAAATATTTTAAAATCACCGTAATACATATTTGTAAAAATTTATATACCACAGAAGTTAATAAAATAAAAAACAAATGTTCCTTTCCTCTTTTTGCCTCCCTCCTGGTCTCACTTTGCACAGTTCGGTCATCAGTCCTCAGGTGCAGACACACGGCAGCTGGGGCTGTAGAAGTGACTATAACTAACGGGGTCCCTGCCTTCACGGGCTTATGTTTTAAGAGGAACAGAAAGACCGCAAGCAAGGAAACAAATAACAAGCAAAGCAAGCCCTTGGAGGTTGCTTTACATATGGAGGTGGGATCTGAGGGATGAAAAAGAATCAGAGTCTTGTGCCTTTATAGGAAGAGGCTTCCCAGCAGACTGAATGACAAGTACAAAGAGCCAAGGGAAAGAAAGGGAGCTGCTATGGCTGGAACTCTGTGCACCATGGCGAGAGTTCTGAGCAGGTCCAGATCACACCAGGTAGGACTGAGTGGAAAGTTCAATTTCCTACTAAAAAGAATGAGAGGTTATTAAGGTTCTTGAAGTCAGATGTGTGTGTTGGGGGTGGAGGTCAGGTATGATTTTCATTTTTGAAAGACAACTCTGCATAGTTGTTGCAGGGCAAAGATGGAAGTCTTCAGACAGGTTGGAAGAATTGACACATACTGATACAGAAATAAATATATACATATTATTTTTAACACAAAATAGTGATATATAGTACTTATTCTGGAAATCGTGTTCTGATTCAGTTTGTTTTAGAAAATCAAACACATTTTGTTTTTTGACCTTTCCCTCCATATTCAAATGCAGTTAACTTAGTAGGAACACACAGGTTGATCATGTTAACATACTTCTGTAGAATGTGTTCATCAGATTTGGCTCTGAATGACTTTTGGATTGTCCCCCAAATCAGATTTATTCTCAAAGAAAAACTTATTTTCAACAAATTCAGAGCCTACTGTTGTGAGCAAGATCCTTGGAATGCTGTATACAGTCTGCTAAGACGCTTACTTTGAAATGGAAAGCACTTAATGGAATTTATACGTTTATTTAGTCACCAAATAATTACTGATCACCAACCACAGAGTACCAGGCACTGTCCCAGGCACTGGGGATACATTAATGAACAAAGCAGACAAATCCCTTTTGTAATTAGGCTTACCTTCTAGTGGAGGGAGGCAGACCAAATAATTAAAGAACAATCAAAATAAGTAAATTATATATTATGGTTGAAGACTGTGTAAGAGCAAGGTTAAAAGAGATCTGGAAAGCTGTAAAGGGGTTCCAATTTTAAGTAATGTCATATCGGGCTTCCCAAAGATAATAACATTTGAGCAGACTTGAAAGGGGAGAGGTGAGTAATATAGATGCTAAGGGGAACGACATACAGAGGGAACGACCAGTGCAAAGGGCCTGGGGCAGGAATGTGCCTGTCAATGTAGAGGCAAGGTGAGGTATCTAGGGGTTAGTTGAATGGTTAGTTTGCAGGGTTGTAGGACATGAGGTCAGAGAGGAAAGGGGGTAGAGGGCAGGTTGTGAGAAACTTGTAGCCGTGGTAGGAATTTTTGCTTGAACACTGAGCAGGGGGAGCCTAAGCAGAGAAGTATCATAATCTGACTTGTGTTTTAAAATAATTTCTCAGGCCATTATGATACAGACTGTAGAGGAGCAAATGTGGATGTTTTGATGTGTTTTGGGCAACAACAGCAGTATCGCAAAACTTCATAGTTACCTTTGACTTTGAATAACAGAAAAGAGCAAAGCATTTTTTAAAAACTTTCCAGATTCCATCTTTCCTCTTTATCTTTCCTTACCATACAAAGTTCTAATAAGTCTAATTTCTTTTAATTCTGGGCAAAAAATGGCCCCAGACTATTTCAGGCTACAGCTAAATTGTTTATTTTGTCCTATCTATCAGTGGAGATCTTCTCAGCTACAAGTAACTAAATAGCTGACCCTGGATGGCTTAAGCAAAAGGCTACGTACTCTCTCATACGATGAGCAGTCTAGAGAGATGCAGAACCAGGGTGGGTTAATTTAGCCACACCATAGCATCTGGGTTCCTGGTGAGTACAGACCCTAACTTAAAAATGCTTTACTACTAAAAAGGGCTAATGATCATTGGAGCCGTTAGTGAGTTATAATCATTTTCATGGCAGATATTGATGGCTGCTGACCGAGCATGGTGGTAGGTGCTGAAGGTTGGGGTGACTGTGGCAATTTCTTAAAATAAAACAATGACGTTTGCTCCATTAATTGATATCTCTGTGGTACGTGATTATTGTTTGATTGTATTTTAGCCACAGTAGTACTTTCTTTTCAAAATTGGAGTTAATCCTCTCAAACACCTACAGCTGCTTTATCAACTAAATTTATGGAATATCGTAAATCACTGGGTGTCATGTGAACAATGTTCATAGCATCTTCGCCAGGAGGAGATTCCATCTCAAGATACCATTTGCTTTTCTCATCCATAAAAAGCAACTCCATGTTTGTTCAAGTTTTATCACGAGAGTGTAGCAATTCAGTCACAGCTTCAGATTTTACCCCAGTCTAGTTCTCTTGCTATCGCTGCAGTGACTTCCTCCACTGAGGTCTTTAACCTCTCAAAGTCATTCATGAGAGTTGAAATCAACTTCTTCTAAATTCCTGCTAATGTAGATAATTCAACCTCCTCCCCCAAATCATGAATGTTCTTACTGGCATCTATATGTCATTTCAAAAGTTTTGTCCATTTTTATGAGTCTACTTTAAACTGTAATATCTCAGTGAATATTTATTCAATTTAATCGAAATAAGCGCCATTTGAATCAGTGCACTTTTGCCAACATAACACAAGTCGATTAATTCCGTCAGCATAAAAATTGGGTGCTGGGATTTGATGAAGTCAACAAAGGCCATTTTTGCTAGGTCCTGATTGGCAAAGGTTCTACTGGTGAGAAAGTTATCGAAGTGCTTGAAAAGATGGTAGTCGGTTGGCGAGAGGTCTGGGGAGTATGGTGGGTGGGCAGAACTTCGACGCTCAATTCCTTTAATTTTTGGACGGTGATTTGTGAGACATGCGGCCAGGCGTTGTCGTGGAGCAGGATCAGACCTCTTCTGTTGACCAGTGCTGGCTGCTGCTGACGCAATTTTCGGTACATTTCGTCGATTTCCTCACAATAGGACTCTGCTGTGATGGTTTGACCTGGTTGCAGAAAGTTATAGTGAATCACACCAGCCACTGACCACCATACAGTAAAAGATCATCTTTTTTTGGTGGGGTTTCACCTTTGGGAAGTGCCTGGGTGGCTCATCGTTGTCCAACCACTGTCCTGAATGTTTCCTATTGTCGTAGAGAATCCACTCTTCATCACATGTGACGATCCGATCCAAAAAAGGATCGTTTAGGTTGCGCAAAAGCAATGAAGAACAAACCTCGAAACGTGACAATTTCTGCCGATCGTTTAAATTGTGGGGCACCCACTTTTCGAGCTTTTTGACCTTTCCAATACGTTTTAACCCATCAAAAACTGCGTGGGAGCTGACACTCATTTCTCCGCCATCCCACGCACCGTTTGTGATGGGTCCATCTCCACCAGGGTCCTCAAATCCTTGTCCTGGATTACTCTAGATCGAACACTTCGGGGCTCATCTTCGAGGCTAAAACTTCCGGAACAAAATTTTGCAAACCAATGTTGAATAGTGCATTCATTAACACTATCATTGCCAAATGCCTGGTTAATTTTTCAGGCTGTTTCGGCAGCGCTTTGGTTCAATTTGAATTTGTAGAGAAAAATTGGCCGAAAATCGCTTAATGACATCATATAGTAATAGGCTGAAAAGAATAAAAAAAATTAAAAGTAGAAAAAAGTGAACAGTATCAATGTATAGAGTACAAAATTCTCCATCGATCAGTATATACCAAGACCCAGTAGAATAAATATGTATTGAGATATGGAGCTACAAAAACACACGACATTAAAATGGACAAAACCTTTGAAACCTAATAAATAACTTGTCTTTGATCTGACAGGCTCATAGCTGAAAGGAATTTACTTTGGGTCTCAGATTAGACTTTGGACCTTTCGGTTGATGCAGGAACAAGTTAAGACTTCGAGTAACTATTAAAAAGGGATGATTATATTTTGCAATGTGAGAAAGACATGAGATTAGGGGAGCCAGGGGTGGAACGCTGTAGTTTAGATACTTGTCCCTCTAAACCTCATGTTGAAGGTGGAGCCTCCTGGTAGGTGTTTTGCTCATAGGTGTGGCTCTCTCGTGAATAAATGAGTGCCCTCTCTTGTTGGGGGAATGAGTTCTATATTAGTTCCCATGAAAGGTGACTGTTAAAAAGAGCCTAGTACTTCCCCTGTCCCTTCCTCCCTTCCTCCGTTCTCTCCTCTCTGGCCGTGTGATCTCTGCACCTGTCCACTCCCCTTCGCTTTCCACCACAGTGGAAGCACCTGATGCCCAGATGCAGATGCCTACGCTGTGCTTCTTGACACTCTGTAGATCCAGGAGCCAAATAAACCTTTCTGTGTAAGTATCCCAGCCTCAGGCATTTCTTTATAGCGGTGCTAACCAGACTGAGACATACTGCTAGCAACTTGCATGTACAGGTTTCGTGTGGATATGTGTTTTCAGTTCTCTTGAGTATATACTTGAGGTAGAATCTCTAGGTCATATGGTAATTACATTCAACCTTTTGATGGACAACCAGATTGTTTTTCAAAGCATCTACTCCATTTTACATTCTCATAAGCAGTGTGTGAGGATTCTCATATCTTTACAACAGGAATAATAAAACCTATTTAAGGGAAGGTGGTAAGGAGATGATGGATGAAATCTTTAAGGTAGAATGAACACTGTTCTGGTGATGGGCACACTAAAAGCCCTGACTTCTGAATCGTGAGGTATATCCATGTAACAAAAAAATTTTTATCTCTTCGATATTTTGAAATAAAAATAAAACTTATTTCATCATTGTGAAGATTAAATAAGATAAACAAGGTGATTAGAGTGATATTAGTATAATAATGGCTCAATAAATGTTTTTCCTTTTTGTTATCAATAGAAGGATCTCTGTTGAGACAAAATCTTTAGCTATGGGACAGAATGAATCTACAGCCTTCTCTAAAGCTGGACTTTCAGATGCTGGAAGACACGTATGATGTGCTATCAAAGACCCTCCTTTAACCCGTTCTATCTTACCTTACTTAGCTTGATATCTTCTGCATAAATGGAGCCATCTATTATCTCTTATACAATAATAGAAGAGTTTATGACCTAACCCGGCTCGGCGCCTGTGGCTCAACAGCTAAGGCACCAGCCACATACGCCTGAGCTGGTGGGTTTGAATCCAGCCTGGGGCCCGCCAAACAACAATGACAGCTGCAACCAAAAAATAGCTGGGTGTTGGGTGGGGGTGCCTGTAGTCCCAGCTACTTGGGAGGTGGAAGCAGGAGAATCGCTTGAGCCTAGGAGTTGGAGGTTGCTGTGAGCTGTGATGCCACAGCACTCTCCCGAAGGTGACAGTGTGAGGCTCTGTCTCAAAAAAATGAGTTTATTACTTAACCTATGGCATGATGTAGGAACAAGAATTCTCATCTAAAACCTACTCCCATCTCTCCAGCTGTGAATCATTTTATTGTTACTTGCCTGTATAAAGTAAGCACTCACGGGGGATAGTCTTCAGGTCCTTCCCTCCAGCTCTACTTAATATTTGGATTCTAATATAGCCAGAAAAATGAGTTAACTTTACAAATATCTGGACTCTTCCAGTGAAATACCCTAACCCTTTATTCTAAGTCCTTTTAAAAAAATTTGAAAACTGTGTTCCCATTAGGAGTTCTTACATTGCTACTGCATTTTATCAGGTTTCAGTATTGAAATACAGAACTCAAGAAGTCATTTGAGGAGAGAGATGTTTGCCTTTTAATGAAGAGAAAAACCCTGGAATGATTGTCGTTGGTATCAGAAGTAACCTCGCTTCCCAGTTTCCCTTTATTCACTCTTGCTCATTTGAGTTTGGTTTAATCATCTCCTGAAACTCTCCAAAAGGCATGTCTTTTCTTTCTTCTGAGCTTAGTAGTTTCCTGCCCTCTGGAAGGAAATGATGAGTGATCGGGAGTATATTCATTGTGGATGGTCATCGAATGAATGAATGTGGATTTAGGTTATTACAAGTAACTCAGAAAACAAAAATACTGTTCTCCTGGGTTCATGGGAATTTTTTTGGTTTACATAAGGTCTGAATATTTGGAGTTTCTTCCCTGATAGACCCAAGGGAAGTATTTCTTCAAATGCTTCCTGGAATTTTGTAACTTGCTAGTAAAACTCCTACACAGGTCTCAGTAGTAAATGAAGAACTTCTCGTGAGAATCTAGTTTACCATAGAAACAAGGTAAGAAAATAGAGTGCTGAAGCATTTGCTTTGTAAAGTCTAACAGATGTAGGGTGTGGCTCCCTTATTTCTAGATAGACAAGGAGCTGCAGCAAGCAAAGGAAATGTTTTCACAAGCATATTTTTATGTTTCAAGGTGTAGATTTTGCATTTTTATTACTATGAGCATAACGTCAGTTCTACACGTTGCAACCAAATTAAGTGCTATTTCTGTTATGGTTTTGTTGAATATTTGACATGAGGCAATTTGACAGAATGACATGAGATGCCAAGTCAGAGCTAAGCATAATTAAATCTTTAAAGACAAAAAAATAGAGCAAAAATAGTCCACCTTTATACGCTAAAGGAGAGAAACAATCAAAGTCACTTTGCAAGTCAGTAGTTTCTCGGTGCACTGTGCCAAATCCGTGCTGCCCAGGGCCATTAGGAAGCAGGCGCACCTCAGGAGGTAAGGGGAGGCAAGCAGAGTAAGTGCCTTGGTGTTTACAGCTGCTCTCCGCCACCCGTCACCGCCGGAGCTCTGCCTCCTGTCAGAGAAGCAGCGGCGTCGGGTTCTCACAGGAGGGTGAACCTTCCTTTAAACTGCATGTGAGGGATCGAGGCTGCTTGCTCCTAGTGAGACTCTGATGCCAGATGATCTGAGGTGGAGATGTAATCTGCTCGAAGCATTCTGAAACATCTCTCCAGCCCCAGCCATGGTAAAATTGTCTTCCATGAAACTGGTCCCGGGGCCAGAAAGGTTGGAGAGCGCTGAATTAGATGATGTTAAACAGTGCTCTTGTAAAGTCCACATATGTCCTTGTCCATAGTAAGCCAAGCTTTACGAGTCTTTGACCAATTACACCAGATATCTTAGAATAAATACCAGGTTATGTCTTGGTCCACTATCATCTGTTGCCAGAAAAATCACTCATTAATAAAAAAGTGCCAATTTGAAACATCACATTTGAAAGGAAGATCAAAAATGTTTACAATTAAAAATGAGAAAATGCCCAGTAATTTTATACATAAGGTTTTTATTTCCTGAATAAATAATTAGTATTTTCCTCACTTCTTGATGCACTCTGTGATATATGTTGTTCTAATGAATGGTGACAACAGCCCCAATTATCATTCCCATCTCTCTGAAGACTTTTAGCAGTTTCTTCCTTAGTGTATAGACCAATGGTCCCCACAAAGGAGGTAAAAGTTTAATACAGTGTGGAAATAAATTCTTCATGTTAAACGATGCTAATTTTCTCTGTTTCTGGACTATTACAAAGTCTCAATGGAGTGCATTTCTTGGCAAAGCAGCAGGTATCTTTAGTTCCTCAGGATAAAATTAAAACGTCTCCTTGATGGAATGAAGCTGTAATTCCCCTTGGAGCCCAAGACACATGGATCTCCTCTCCTCCAGACAAATATAAAATCTTTGTAGAGGGGAAAGAATTGAGCAAATTTTATTTAGTGTGTTCATTGAATTTAGGATTCCTCCCCCCACCATGGAAATGAAAATTGTTTGTAAAGAAAGTCTATTGTCTGTCTCAAATCTCTTGGAAAATTCTTGGGGTGTTGGGTTTTTTTTTTTAAAGCAACACTTTATAAAACTGCTAGAGCTGGGAAGGAAATGGGGCTCTTATGTCAGACTGTCCTTAGCAACAGTGTTGCTAGTCTGGCAGATCAGGGAATTTCAGTGTATGTTCCAAAAGACAACTCTTGATACTCTTAAGGAAAGGATGGAGAAATGCTACTAAGACAATGAGTGGTTAAGCATTGAGTGATTGTACCCCATAGATGACAAGGAGCTTTATAAAAGACTCCAAAGGATCCTGTCCTGTCCTGTCTTTTGACCTAGCCACCATTTTTTGTCTCTGGCCAAGATAAAACATACACATACTTCTGTAATGCTCATCCCTTTAAATCTAGGAAATAACTGACTGACAAAAATGCCATAACAAGATCTGGGAAAGTGGGTCAAAGGAATGTATCTTAGTAGGGATAAATACAAGGTTTGAGAAAACACATGGAGCTAGTCCATAAGATAAGAGAATCTTAGCTGTGGAATCCAAGGAAGACAGGGCGGAACAGAGGCTGGGCAGATGTTCTCACTTTAGGGTTCACGTTAGAATTGCCTGGGTGGGTCCTGGGGGAGAGTTAAAAAAAAAAAGTCAACATCTGGACGCCACTCTAGCTGAGTAAGTCAGAATCTCAAGGGGTGAGGCCCATGTATTGATATGGTTAAAAGACTTCCTCAGGCGAATTTACTGTGCATCTAGGATAGAAAACACCTGACTTTGTTTATTTTGTAGCTAGATTATAAACCCAATGAGGAACTAACAGGAGGACGTGACAGTCTCTCTTTTAAAAAGCTCATTTTGGGGGCAGTGCCTGTGGCTCAAAGGAATAGGGTGCCAGCCCCATGTACTGGAGGTGGTGGGTTCAAACCCAGCACTGGCCAAAAACTGCAAAAAAAAATTTTTTTTTCTTGAATGATCAGTTCACATTTGGAGCATCTTAATGGAGAAAGGAAAGTGTATACACAGTAGATCAATTTAAAATAGTGAAATAATTAAGGGTCTTGTCTGAGAAGTCTTTAAGAAATTGTAGATGCTTGGACACACGACAGGAAACACTTTGAAGGAACAGATCGTCGCGTGCGTGGTTTTTACACTTGGGGTTATCAAAGAAAACTCTTCTGGAGTTGGAGAATGTCACCAAAAAGTATTAGACCAGATTATCCATAGAAAAATCAGAATATCACAGAGCTTTTTCTGTGAGAACTAAGGGACTTGTTAAAATGAGTTTTCTCTTTTTGACAGTTTAGAGTTATGTGTTTTGTACTTGTTTTGCTGAGGCAGAGCCTCACCCTGTCACCTGGCCTACAATGCAGCAGTGTTGTCATAGCTGCCGTCAGTCTCCAGTGCTGAAGAGATCCTCCTGCCCCAGCCTCCTGAGTAGATGAGACTGCAGGTGCACACACGAGCCCGGCTAATTTCTCTATTTTTTGTAGAGGTGGGTTCTCATTCTTGTTCTGACTGGTCTCAAACTGCAGGCCTCAAGTGATCCTCCTTCCTTAGCCTCCCAAAGTTCTGGGATTATAGGCATGAGCCACAGCACCCAGCTCAACAGAGCAGTCTAGAACACAGAACCCTGGTCTCTTAAATACGGAAAAGCACCAATTTCTGCTAGTTCTCGACCAGATCGTCCCACTTTGCCCCTTTTGTTGTGTAAGCACTGCAGTGACCACTTCTTCCTTGCGTTTCGTGGCTTCAGAGCGTGTACTGCACATCCCTACACATGCGCGTCCCTGTTTTTCCTTGGTTCCCAGACTGCTGCCTGCTTCTGAGCAATATGTTCCTCTTATTCCACTTTCTGGTGGTGTGGAGATCGCTGCTGCTGGCTTGGCGATCACAGAAGAGGGAATAATGTGAGAAGAGGCTATTTTCACATCACTCTCTTTGCTCTGTCAGGGATGAAATGTGTGAATTTATACTTGATTGTGTGATTCTTGACCTTGACCAATCTGAGTTTACAGGGCAGTCATTTCAAATGCTTTTCCTGATATTAAGCCATTTGAATAACAGTTATACCTGACCTATTTATTAACTTGTCCTGAAGTCACAGATTGCCTTTTCCTAAGGACAGGTTTGCTGTGATTTTTGAAGGGGATGTTGAAGTCAGGCATACACTTAGGATAGGAAGATGGACAAAATATGTATCATGTACATAGAATTTACTCTAAACAAATACATCATTGGACCCTTTATCCATCCTGTTTTACTGGTATGTCTGCCTACTTATGTATTTGTCTATCTTCCAGAGCAGGTGTTTAGACACTCCTATCTATTAGCAATCAATGTGTGTACTGAAAATATCATTTTCATCCAGCTATTATTATAGTGACTCTATAACTGTAAAGCATTACTTATTAAAATGTGTTAGTTATTTTAATTATAATTGTTGTTCAGCAGTATTATTAAGTAGCATGAAAGTATAGCATTAATTGACTATTGTTTAGGTTTGATAAAAGACTTTTTTCTCATCTCATATAAGGGAAAGGATGCTCTCTCCAGAAGGAAGAGGCCAAGGCCTTTTTTTAACGAAACGTTAGCAGCCTATAAAAGGATGCTCCTCCCTGGGAGAGATCATAAATAGAGCCCATGGAACCATTCAGGATAGGTTCATACACACTTGAAAATGAACATGCTTTGCAAGGTCTGTGACCTGTGGTTTAATTAAGTCTTATCAGTCATTGACAAGGAAAAGTCACAACTTTTCTAAGCTTCAGTGTGTTTCTCTGTAAAATGAGGATATTTGACCAGAATAACTCTGAAGTCTCCTCTCACTCAAAATCCTCTGTGGAATTGTGAATTATAAAGTCATACCCCCATTTATACACAGTATTATGCCATAGATTTGTATTTCAATAAAATTTAGCAATAATTTTGATGTCCATTTATACTGAATAAACTTGCAGTCCTGCCTACATTATGTTGTTAATGTCTTTACATGGAAAATATGAGAATAAAATGAATTCTTAGAATTATAGACAACAGAGACTTTGAGGTAGAGGTTTTAAGGGTAATACTTTCAAAATCAGAAGAAGTAAGACCCTTTTCCCTCAAAGTCTTAGACATTTCAACACATTAGTGACAATATAAATTCGACATAAATTCAGGTATAAAATGACCCAAAACTGATACACATTGAGGTAAAATCAGAACAGAGCTCTTTGGAAAACCCTGGAAATACCGGCCAATCTAAATGCCAGAGGAAACAATGTGTCTGTCAGTTTCACAAGAAATATTCAAGAGACATAAGAAAAATGAAATCACGTATCTGTTGAAAATGCACGTGATCTTTATCCTATTTTCTACAAGGATTGTACCAATTTGCAGTCCCACCAATACTGTATAAATGCTCCTTTTTCTCTGTATCCACACCAGCATCTATTATTTGGGGATTATTTAATAAAGATAATTCTAACTGGGTAAGGTGATATATCATTATAGTTTTAATATACATTTCCCAATGATTAATGATGGTGAGCAATTTGTCATGTTTATTGGTCATTTGTCTTTTCTTTTTTTGAGACGCTTCGGTTTATGTCTTATGCCTACTTTTTAATAGGTTGTTTATTTTTTTCTTGCTGATTTGCTTAAGTTATTGATAAATTCTGGATATTAGCCCTTTATTGGATGCATAGCTTACCAATACTTTCTCAGAGAACTAAAAGTAGACCTTACTATTCGATCTAGCAATACTACATTGGGGTATTTACCCTAAGGAAAAGATGATTTTTCATGAAAAAGACACCTGCACTCAAATGTTTATTGCAGCCCAATTCACAATTGCAAAGATGTGGAATCAATCCAAGTGCACCTCAGTTCGTGAGTGGATTAATAAAATGTGTTATATATATACTTCAGAGTTCCACTCCACCATTAAAAAAAAAAAAAAAAAAAAAGGAATTAATACCTTTTGCAACAATCTGGGTGGAACTGGAAACCATTATCCTAAGTGAAATATTTAAAGAAGGTAGAAACAAAAAGGCTGGGCATGGTGCCTCAGGCCTGTAACCCTAGCATTCTAGGAGGCAGAAGTTATGGATTGCTTCAGCTCAGGAGTTGAGACCAGCCTGAGCAAGAGGGAGCTCCCATCTCTAAAAATAGCCAGGCATCATGGCAGGCGCCTGTAGTCCCCTTTAATCACTTGAACCCAAGAGTTTGAGGTTGCTGTGAGCTGTGATACTACAGCACTCCACCAAGGGGATCAAAGTGAGACTCTGTCTCAAAAAAATAAAATAAAATAAAATAATGTAGAAATAAACGCCACATGTACTCACTACTAAATTGCAACTGATGGAGCACACCTGTGCACAGAGGAAAGTGAATCTCATTGGACATCAAGCATGGGAGAAAGGTTAGGGGAGGGGCAAAAACTTGCTTAGTGGGCGCAGTGAGTACTACTTGCGTTATGGGCACACCTATACTTAAGACTCAAGCAATACAAAAGGGATCCCCGTAACCTAAAACAATGTTTGAAATTTAAAAAACGTTAATATTAAAAAAAAAAAAAAAAAAAAAAAAAAAAACATGTGGTAGCTGTTGTGTTTTCAACAATAAGCTCATGCCTCTGGGGACCCAATTTTTAATTTTATGAAAATTGTATCGATCGTATCTAACTGCATGTCATATTTTTTTGGTGGTGGTGGTTGTGCTAAAGCAGTTCTTAAAGGCATACATTTTCTAGATTGGATGTGTTTGTTCCTTTGTATTAACACAATACTTTCTGGCAATTATCTTTTTCTCCCTTAAATTTCTTACGTAAGTACCACACAAAGTTGTATTTTCTCCCCCAAGTATCTAATGATTCTGGCTTTCTTAAATGCTGCCTTTCTGGCTTCTTTAATTTGCTGAATCACTGTGTATGCCTCTGAGAGACATGTAGTTATTTCCCAAAAGGTTCGCTCCTGACAACAAAAGATTACCTTCGTATTAGCAGCTTAGGTGTTTCTGCTGTTTGGCTTCTTTTTAGATAAATCACAGTTGTTGCAGAAGAAGTGTGTGTACAGCTAAGCTCAAGAATAGGGAATTTCATGCTGGATGTGCTCAAAGGAATCAGTAGCAAGATCTGAGCTAGGTTTTATCTTTAGACTTTATTTCAGATGTCAGAGGACAGAGATGATAAAACCATCCTGCCATCGGCTCTTCTGAGCTGAGCTGTTGGGTCCAGTTCTTTTAGGGTTGGGTATCATACACTCGACTGTGCTTTTGAAGCTGTTGGTACCAGAGCTGTCATGTATTCCATAACCACAAGAAGTTTTACAAAGACCAATTGGAGCCATGTCAAGGAGAATATATGTATGTTTCTAAAAGCAGTAAATTACTTAGAATTACTTACCTGGACAGTCAGGAGCCTATTAAAGAAACTCAGGGCTTCTGATCTGAGATCACTTTGGTTAATTAAGGTCATATTCTATAAAGTGGCTGCACTTTCCTTGCTGGGTGAGCAAGCCTGGGAATGCTCTGTGGAATAGTTTTAAATGCCATCATGCATCATTAATTAGAGCTGAGAAAAGAAGGAATCAGAAAGAGAAAAGACCTAGAAGGATGCCTCAGCCCTGAAAGCAGATCATTTTCATAAAATAGAGGAGGGTAGCTAAGGCTGCAAAATCTGGAAAAGTCCATGTTGCCTCACTCAAGTGTGTGATTGTCAGGTTGAAGTTCCTAGTTAGGGGTTTCCCTGACCTCCCATACCTGACACAGTTTCGAAGCGAGGGACGTGAAAGGAACAGGCAGGTATGCCATTTATCACAGATGTGGATGGCTTTTAGATAGAGCAAATGCTGAAAGTATGAGCAAAGCTTTTAACTTTCAGATCAAGAGGCTTGAAAGTCTTATAAATGTCACAGGAACAGAATCCTATATTGTTGTTTGTATAACGTGTCAATCCTTTGAAAAGGAAATATATTCGTTACCTATAAACTGATTCAAGGCACGGTGGAGTACTTTTCAGTTTGGGCTCTCAGCAATATATACACTGTCACTCATTTGGAGGTACTATATTTTTTAATACTTTACACTTTGCTTTTATATTGCCTATAAAAAACATCCTACCCGTATTTTAAGTAGAATAAATGTCACTTCCATTAGGCCAATTCATTTCTGTATGATATAAGTGATGCACAGCCACATACTTCTTATTTCTTTAGGTCTGAATAACATGAATAAGGCTCCTTACTTTCACTCGTTATTTATAGCTCCTAAACTTCCCAAGCCCAGTTCTTTAATCTTCACACAGCAAAACTTCAGTGAAATGATTGGGAGCCTCATGTAGCTCTGGCCTAGGTTAGCTTTCTTCTACCATTCCCTTAGACTACCCATGGCTATACAGTAGATATTTTTACTTAAGTTTACTGTTTTCTGCTTCTCTCATCTACTCATCCAAAGTAATATTGCAAGTTCATTAAGAAAAGTAATCTTCTGTTTTCATCTCCTTGGCTCCCAAAGGCCAGTGTTCCTCTCCCATGTATTCTTGTTGAATTTTTTGCAACAACAGTTGCACAGTTATAACAACAACAGTGCTGCTGTTATAAAATAAAGCCATTGTAGATGATGTCATATCCAGCTGGCATTTGTCTCTTTCTTACTTTAGATTGTGGATTCTTTGGGAGCACAAAAGGGATCTTATTATTTATCACAGAGGCTAAAGGTGTAGCAGGTATATAGTAGGACCTTCCCTATGAAATATTAAATTGCATCTTTCTTTAAGGAGAAATATGGGACAGAATTACAAAATTATGGAGTACCTGGGCTGCTAGCAAATCTCATTTTCTTAAGTTATTTTTATGGCACTGTGAGGTAATTGAAGAAGCTATTTTCTACTAGAAGGACATGGTGGGGGAGAGCACACTTCCATTTCCCAGCAGTTTCTACCCTTACTTATAGGATGCCAATTCAGAAATTTGGTGCATGGAACATCACAACTTGCCTAAAAAATTTTCATATATGAGAATTAATAACAGCCAACATTTTTTGTTCGTGCTTCATGCTAGACATCGTTGAAGGTACTTTCCATCCTTACCTCTTTTGGCCCTTACAGTAACCTTACAAGAAGAGTGTATGTTCTTACATGTGAGTCTAGAGACAGATTAAGTAACTTACCGAAGACTATTTGCGAACCCATGGTTGAGCCTGTTTCTGATTTGGGTCCGGTCCTCTCTGCTCTACTGTACAGCCACCCACAGCATCACCCTCACTCGCTCACAGACGCAAATGAGTTCTAGCAGGAGACACAAGACGAGGAAAGTGAGAACCCAAGATTAGGCAAATATGAAGGAAGGGCTGTCCCCTTCAGTAAAAAAAAAGGAAAGAAAACCAGACCCTAGAACCTTCTAGGAGATCTTCTAGAAGGAAACCATAAGGCCTTAACTTTTTCCTCCCTGTTCCATCTTCCCTGTTCCTCACTCGACACCCGGCTCCTAGGAGAAACTGATGATCTGTTTATCCTATGACTTAAGGATGATGGGGGGGAGGGGGAATCTGCTTTTTTGGTTCCATTTATGTAGCAAAGGCCGCCGGAACTTCCTGAAAACAAAGGGAGAACAAAAGAGATAGAAACACGATTTTACAACATATTAGCAATCCAGTCTATAAATCCTAGGCTTCTGTTCTACCTGGTTTTACCTTCTACCTTTTTTTTTTTCCTGCCCATTTTCTTTAATATCCATATATCAGCTCTGTGTCCATAATGTTCTCCATGTGGGGAGATTTATAAACTTAGGATAGACACAGTGTTTGTTGCACACAGGAATGTTGAGGCCCTTTGTAATTACTTTGCTCATCATTTCTACCCCCCTTTGATAGCCACAGTTTAGCTCTACTTTTGTGCATGTTTACCTTCCTCCTGTGTAGAGGGGACCTGTATCATTGCTGTCTACTCAGAAGCCCCTTCTCAGTGTTTCAGGCCAAAGTAAAGAGCTGCTCTTTATTGACTATTTATGGCTGTCTTCTAGGTCCAACGAGATATGCCTTTAGGCTAGATAAATACAAAAGTCCTAACCCTAGCTGGTAGTTGAAGACCCAGGCAAGCAAGGAAGCACACGGGCCAGCCTCAAGGGAGAGAGACCCAGGAGAAGACTCCTATTCAGTGGTAGAGGGCAGACCTGGTGGTAGGAAGCGAAGATCCCATTTGGAGATTGGGATTTGGGGGTCAGATGCCAATGTCTGAGTAGACTCTCCTAAGCTGGGACTTGAGTCTTAGAGGAACTTGGGTACAGAATTAAAGGAAGACTAGGAGCTAAGACTGAGTCGGTGTTGGCTGATGAAGGTAGGGCGTTAGGGAATAGTGTCACCATGCCTGCTATGGGGCCATCCTACTGATGGTCACAGTGCCCAGCTGTAGGGCATTAGAAGGATACATGGGGAAGAAACAGACATGCATCCAGCATTACAGTGGCCAGCTGCAATCTTGCTCGCTCGCTCAGTAAGGTGAGTGATGTTCAGAGGCAGTGGATAGACAAGGCAGTGCCGGAAAAGGTGTATGTCTTCCTTCTGCAGAATCAGGCTAGGAGGTAGGTAGTTTGGAAAAACAACCATCTGTGTTATAATTGTATTTTCTTACTGGGTGGGGGGAGAGACCAGTCTCATCACTTTTGTAATGCTTCATGAGATCTTTTTGGCTAGTGACAGGAAGTACAGAGGTTCACTCTATGGAAGTGATAGAATCAGAATGTACTGGGACAGGGGAGCTATTTTTATGTTTATCCAAAGGGGGTGCTGGTGGCTTGGCTGCTACCTGGACCTTTTGCCAGCTCTCACAGGCATTGTACTTCCTTGCTTAGATGCAGGATAAGAAGAATGTGCTCTTAGAAGGAAGCCCTGGCAGGTCCTCCACTCATCAGGAGGGCAGTTGGTTCAACCTTTTTGATAAGGATCTCCAAATTATGTTGCACCTATAACATTTTTTTTTTTTTTTTTTTTTTAAAGCAATGACCTATGGAGACCTGGCCTTTTCTGCCTGGGCTGCTCATAAAATAGATTCAGGCCCTTTAGTCAGAAAGGACTTGGTCGAACAGATTGAGGAGGGAGCTGTTTAATAATCTCATTGCAGATACTCTTTCCCGTGTCGTCATCATCACATCTTCCAAGAGGAAGTTAAACTGGAAGCAGGACTGACACTATTAAAACCTAAGAAGGATTTATTCTGGGACCAGTAGCCAAGACTGAGTTGACACTGCCTGACATAGGCCAGGGTTGCCAAGGCTTGCTACAGAGTCAGCCTGTGGACGGCGTCCCAGTGCCTCAAATGTAGGGAACTAGAAGGGCACAGGCAGAGACAGGAATAATTAAAATCACAGTCAGTTGACTACTTTACTATAGTCAATGTAATTCGTGAGTGTGATATGGACAAATGACTTACAAAGTCAAGAAACATTTTAAACTGTATTTAAATAGTGAATATGTTATAATAGTTTTTAAGTGACAAGTTACTAACTTTAAAAAATATAATGAAATACACAGTGCTAGCACATTGAAGACCCTGCTACTTTGACTTTTTGACTCACTTGCATTGTTCTATGCATACTTTGAATAAAGATTTTTTTCATTAAAGAGTATGTTGACATAGCAGGGTGAAAAAATAAGAATTGTTATTCTTTGAAACTATTTGTACTGGGAATTTTTCAATGCTCTGCAACAAAAAAGAAAATATAGGCATAATCTGAGTGCAGACACAAGTATTATCTATAATGCTCAGTTTGAAATTTTGGAGCAGATCAAAGCAATCTTATTATTTTAATTAACTTTATAGTGAGTCAATTTGGTTGTAAAAATGGATTTTGTAAAATATTTTTAACAATTAAAAACATTTCTGTTTTATGTATTGGGGTTTCTTTTTATAATTTTGCTTGAAATTGGTTATGCTTCTTAAAGCATTTACCAGCAACAATTCCCCCAAAAAACCAAATATTTAAGGCATATCACACCAAAGAATGATACTTATTGCAACATGTTATATTACAGAAATGTAATTTTTATAAGAATATACAACATTTTCCTACTTAACAACGTGGTCTTATTTTTCCTACTATTCGATTTGTTTTGAGTGATTAAAAAAAATTGAGCACTTAGTTTTTATGCTTTATAAGGTTTTACTATCTTAGCATCAGACTCTTTTGTGGCTGAATTTTTTTTAGGTAATAATTCATTCAATTAGTATTTCACCAAAAAGCTTATTTGAGAACTCTAACAACTTCAAATGGGGAGAGAGATTATTTTATCTTTGAATTTCAGATAGAGTCAAATTGAACAGAAGAACCCTTTTGTGTATCTAATAAAAACACCATCCCAGGATGTCCTACTTCAGACAGAGCCAAAGGGTGACCTATTTTTGTCCTGGTGCTTTGAATGGGGTTTCTCTTTGGCAGGGGGCATCCTGTACAGCAATCACCCTGGCCTTCTTCCCTATTGTAGAAGTGCTCTTCCTGTCCTTATCAACATTGGGGGTTACAATTTCACAGGGCTCTAAAGCCTCCTGGAGACACAGGAGAGGCAAGGCTGGCATTAATAGAAGCTGGAAGGAAGAGCCCGAGGGCGGTCGAGAAGAGCAGCAACGTTCCACATTGCACGTGGCCTCCCCAGACTCACTGTGGATTGTGCTTTTCCCCCTCTCATTTCCCAGTGTGCATTAATGTCAGAGAAGACTGAAAGTGATGTTATCGTAAGCTGCTGTCTTTGACAGGTTCCTACTCCGAGTCAACCTGACAGTTCAGTAGCTCTGATCCCACTGCTGTTATGATCTCGAAGATGAACAGAAATACAAGGGAAGCTTCCAGTTCCTTGTGAATTTAAATCCATGCTTTCAAAAAAGAAGGGAAGGAAATGATAGATGGTTTTAAAAAGATTTACTTTGCATATAAAAACAAAATTTGCCAGCTGTGAGACTCCTGGTTGGACTTAAATTGACAAATTTATAAACCAGGTATATTCAGTCTGTCTGTAAATTTGTATTTAATTTGTTTTCAGTGTCTGGTTATCAATAGTCACCAGTCTTTCATAAGTCAGTAGTAATGAGAATATCTAAAATGATTACAAAAACCTGGGCATAAAATTTGAAAAAGATAATGTTGCTACTAATTCAAAAACTATAACAATCAAGGGAACTTATATATATGTGTATATATATGTATAATATGTAAGTAATATACAACCATATATATTATATATACACACACATATATTTTCTATTTTTTTTTATTGTTAAATCATAGCTGTGTACATTAGTGCAACCGCCTGTACCCATTCAAATAAAGTCCATCTTCACAGTGCAGAAGAAAACCAGGAAAAACGTGAACTCAATATTAATTTCTCAGACATTTATTAAGCCATTTGTTCTTATATACCTTCTAGCTCTGACTTGAATCCCAAGGTTATTTCTGTTTATCTTTAAAGTCTCTAAGACATGGAGGATTTGGTAACCACACACACACAAATTTGAGAACTATTTCAATTTTCTTTGAGAACAGAACACACAGACTAGTTACATGGCTGGAAAATGTATTTACATTCAACAAAGACGTCTTAACTTGTAGGAGTTGGAATAGATTTTGGAAGTAGGTCATGGGATTATTCTTCTCCAGAAAGCATCTGTGCAATGGTGAAAGCAGGGGAGATGCCCTTATGTGCCCGCGTTTTGCTAGGATTGTGCACTTCGAACACTCAAAACCACTTTGCAGATCACATATTGTTACTGGTGCTTAAAATGTAAGTAGGCTCCAGCATTAAGGAGTTTAGGTTTTCATAGCTAGTGAATGTTGGAACCATGTTTCAGATTCAACGCTTTCTGTTTCTAAAGACCATGCTCTTTCTGCTCCACTGTCCAACTTGGCCTGGAGATAATTTTCACAAGTTGTGTTTGCTTTAAACAGCAAAGCGGACTTGCAGGGTTTCCTTAAGCCCCTGCTGCTATGTGAAACAGACATGTCACTGATGTGGTCAGCAGTGCCCTGGGTGCCGCAGGAAACACACAAGGATCTGTGTCCCCGTGTAAGTGATGGCATCCTTCTTCTGAAAGTTTGAACACCTCAACGCCTTAAACCCAGTTCCTGTGAACGTTCCAGTAGCCCCTGAACAACAAAACTAGTGAAAGGAGACATTGTATGAGGAGCAAGAGATACCCACATCTCCAGGTAGCCTGCCTACAATGTAACCCAAAGGTTTAACCTTTGAAAATCTCATCTGAAAAATATAAAACCTCACATAATTAGACTGGGCTTAAAGTTGCAGGTGTCTCTGTGAGGTTTAGAAGATCTTAAGATGAGATGATTCTCTTTGTGGGATGCATTTGACATTCCCCCCTCTGCTGATGTTAAGCAACCTCATTATTGGGACTCCTCCTCTCTGAAGTCTTTTAAGGCATTGCAGGCAAAAAGGAATGGTTCCCTAGGGTCTCTCTTCAGCTCACTGTGAATTGTTCATCAAAAATACTAAGAGAGTGTACTGGGGGGCTTTTCAGTGATGTTCTCTTTTGAAAGATCCATCAGGCAATACTGGCTGTGACTTCAGCGGTAGCTTCCTTCTTTCAGGGCAGCTCTGGCATTCCAGCAGCCCTCCTCTTCCAGCTTTGGGCGGCAAGAATTGTTGGTGCCTCTGTGAGAACGTAGGTATCTATAGGCGGGCCTGATCCAGGATAGAGGAGATGCCAGTACCTCAAGTCATGTCTGATGTTCCTCACAAAGAACACAATCACTGTTGCCCTTGACAATGAGCAGTGTTCTGCCAGAGCTTCATCCCAAAGGAACAGCACTGGTTGCCTTGAGGACAGCACAGTAGCAGAACCCCAGGTGCTGAGGGCATATGTAGCTCAGGTGGTTACACTGAATTCAACAAAGGCTCAGCCCTAGCAGCCTGAAGATCGTGCCTGGCAGAAGGGTGGCTGAAGCGTCCTGGAGCTGACGGAGCCACTCTGCTCCTTTGTAATATGTGTATCACTGGGGACTGGATGTCACTTCTCTTACTTTAGGATTATCATAATTCCTATAAATTTAAAGATAATGATTTCCTACAATGAATTTGCAAGAACATGTTATTTCATTTTCCTGCCCCCAGCAGGCCAAGTACTTCAGAGCCTATGGAGCAAGACGTAGTGACTGCTCCTGACCCCCATGTGCTGGTGACCTGGTTACCTCTTGTTATTAGAGGTAACCTTGCCAGGGGTCCTCCAGTGTATGTTCAGTGTCCTGGAAGATGCTACAAACCCTTGGGATACACTTGTCAAATCCTTCAGTCATGGCACAAATCACTCAATTCCTCAAGTGACTTTTCTCTCTCCAGGAAGGCTAACGGGTATCTCCCCATACACCAGCGGAGTGTGAGCTGTGAGAACAAATAGCCCAGAGATAACCACATTCGGAGCTGCCTGACGCTGCTATAACACCAGCTGACCTTGCCCAGACACCAGCACGTTGCCCTGGCTTGAGTGCTTGTTGATGCACATTGATGAGTGCAGGCAATGAGGGATGTTCAGGGGAAGTTAGAAACAAGCATGATGCTGTGTTTTGGGTGGGAGGTGAAGCTTGCATTTTGCTCCTCCCTATATGAGGTGATTGCTTTTCCTGGGTCCCTGTGTGTTCTTTGAAAGACAAGGCCATGTGAAATAAGAGATTGAGCCCTAGACCAGCTGCCCAGAAGGCTTGAGTTCCAGTGCCAGCCTCACCAAGTTCTAGACCTGTGGTTTTTAACAAGTCACTTCACCTCCTGAAGCCTCCATTGAATGTTCATGTCTCTTTAGTTTAAAACGCATCTCTCATATGAGTTTCCTAGGGCTGCCATAGCAAATTATCTCAAACTGGGTAGCTTAACCATCAAAATGTATTCCCTCTCAGTTCTGAAGGCTAGAAGTCTAACAGGTGCGTGCAGGGCTGGCTCCCGGTGCAGGCTCTGAGGGAGGCTTTGGTGGTCAGCCATTCTTGGTGCCCTTCAGCTGGTAGCTGCCTCCCTCAGGTCTCTGCCGCCATCTTCTTCACTTGGCCATTTTCTTCATGTGTCTCTGTGTATCTACTTCTCTGTCTCTTATAAGGATTCCTCCTTGGATCAGAGCCCACCCTAATCCAGGAGATGCTTACCTTAATTACATCCACATAGACCCTTCTTCCAAATAGTCACATGCTGAGGTTCTGAGTGGACACGCCTTATAGGGGCCCGTGTTTGCCCCACTCTGCCTACCCTGTAGGTCTGTGTTAGGAAAAAGGGGGATAATGTGTTTGTGAGATGTTAAGTGCTACATTTTGGTTCTTACTGCTCTCCAACTCAAAGCCCTTTTAAATTCCTTGTTTTATAGAGAAAGTCTCTCTCCCACTCCTGCTTCGCATTTTTGTAATGCTCTAACCCCAGGTCATCTTTCCGGATTCACTTCCTATCGCATTCCCTCAGGTATCTCATGGAACATCCCGAAGAGATCACTTACTGCTCTGAGTCATCGTGCGTTTTCATCCCTCTTAATTTTTTCCACTCATTCTTCCACCTTACTCTAAGTTCTCTTTCCTCTCCTACTGATCTTTCCAGCCTGGGCTGATAGCCCACTTCTTTGGCTAACGATGCTTCTTCCTGTAAGCTGAAATTTTTCCAGGGGTATGCTGAAGCCAGCTCACACTAGCTAGGAAGAGCTGATTGCTGATGGTTAGATATTCAGTAATACCTTGGCAGCTTGAAATCAGCCGTGGTGGAGTATTTGCATCTGGAAATTGGCAAACACCACAAATCAGAGCTTGCACATTTTTTCTCTTTCCTTCCTCACTCCTCTCTCCCATCACCTGACCCATAGAAGGTGCTCAATAAATGGAGTCAGGAATAGAGAGGGGAATAATGGCTCCCACCTTTACTGAGCCTTCTCTCTGTGCCAGCAACTCTGTTTGGGGGCTTATTTTATAAAGGTAATGGAGGCTTAGTAAGGTGAGTAGCTTGCCCCAAATCACACAGCAGATAGGTGAACCCTGGAAGTCTGACTCTATAGCCTTAAACTTCTAAGCAGTATTTAAAATTTTTTCTTAAATAAGATGAAATTTCCTGTCCCAGCCCTCTTCATCAGTTGCACGTGGTTACTGCGCCCTTGACATGCGGCTAGCCTGAATTGAGATGAGGCTGGTCTGAATTAAGAAATTCAAAACACATACCGAATTTCAAAATCTCGGTTTAAACAAAATGAATGTTTAAACATTGAAATGTTGAAATAATAAGTTTAGATATATCGGGGTAAGTAAAATCTATTAATAAAAGTTATTTTTTTAATCTAAAAAAATGTGGCTGTTAGAAACTTTGAGTTACACATGTGGCTGGCATTATGTTTCTATAGAATCACAGGCTACTGTTTTCTAGGACCTGGACTCTCAACTCTAGACACCCTGCTACTCTGCTAGTATTTATATATCCAGGGAGAGCTGCACTTATCTTAGTACAGGGCCAAGCCATGAGCACTCAGAGACTCTTCAATAGATACCTAACCTCCACTGAAATTTGCCTTTTGGTCATTTTTCATGACCCTTTGAGACTGGGCATTTGTTATAAATAAAGGGATAAGAGTCAGTGCCAGAGTCAAATTGGCATCTTGTGAAAAGGTCGGGCATCCAGGGAGTCATAGGACAAGGTCGAAGCCATAGGCTAAAATTTTATCTCCAAATTGTCTATGAATATCAGTTATAATAAATCTTGTGTGTGCCACAGCTCAAAGGAAGGTATTTCAAAGGAGTTAATTCCTCTCTTCCTTTAGGGCAGGAAGCTGCTTCCTGTAAATAAGCAAAATAAGTCATGCGGGAATCCTGCAGTTCTCCCCGACTCAGAGGCTGGGGTCAGGGGGACGGGGAGTCACTTCCAAACCCATGAACAGGGAGAACGTACCAAGCAGGTAACTGAGACTCAGCCGTTCTCTCCTGCCAGACTATCACAGGAGGCAAGTCATAGGAGGAGAAAGATGTATTATTTGTGTAAATAGGTCAATTGGTTTTGGAAAACAGAAAATGGAACACCAGTAAATGAATCCACCGGCCTCCCTGCTTTTCTGTTTCTGTGCCCGGGAAGTCCTCACATGCTGGAGTCTGAGTCAGAGGGAAAGACAGGATGCAAGAGCCCTGATTTTCCTGACTTTCTAATGAAGAAATTCTGAAAATGTTATGATGACATTTTATGTTTCTCCAGAGTGCTGTAGTTTCGCATAATTATTTTGGTTTTTCTTCAGTGCTCTAAGCCTGATTGTCAACCCTCAGAAATACCACGAACCTCCCCAAATTGCAGCCACAGAATATAGACGTTAGTTCCCATGCTATAGTCCTTCCGGCTGGTTCTGATTGCACTTGTAGAATGCTGCAAGAAGCTTTTCCCACTATTTCATCTCTATATTCCCAAGTATATGAAACTGATTTCTGCCTAAACCACCATTGAGGGTGAGTTGTAAATGCCAGGGAGGATTCCCTCTCGCAGGCAGACCTATCTGCCCCTCCTTCATTGATAGAGCACAGTGCTAATTTTAAGGGTCTCTCCATAAATTAATGCCATTTCTCTAACACAGAACAAACTTACAGCGTTTTAAGGAAGAAAAAGATTCTTAAAATTATCTAGTATGACAATCGTTAGAGGGACTTTACCAACAAATGCAATCAGCATGACCTAGTTCTCTGTACCCTCAATGAATCCCCAACAATAAAAATAAAATTAGCATACTCCCCCAAATTTTGAATAAGTGACACAGCAAGGTCAAGTCACTCAAGCAAGGTTATGCATCTGGATCTGCTGGCTGCTCGTTCAGCCCCCTCTCCCACACACTTAGGCTGTCACATTTCACTGAACAACTTCGGGGTCCCTCATTTCAGTCACAGGAATAAGAAGGATGGCAAAAGCCTCATTTTATATGCAGGTCAGGAATAAGTGACTGTCATTTTTTGGCATTAAGTAGGAAAATCTGTGCAGGATGTGTTTTGCCCAGGGAACACCTTGTCTCTCAATGACTCCGGAGTTCCCTGTTTTGTTTTTTTCATATGCAGACGTCTTTTTCAGTTAATATTGAAGACAAGAACTGAGCTGCTTTCCTGCCGGAGTGGCATAGACTCCCTTCTTTTTGTTAACCTGAGGGGGGAAAAGGAACTTTAGTGTCCTTCCAAAAGCGTGTTTGGGGGGAAGAATTATCCTATCTAGCAGCCATAGAAAGGCTTCTGGTTTACCCTTCTTGAACCATCGCCATCCTCATCCTCTGGACACTCAGTGGCGAGACAGTGACACTTTACTCTCTGTGTGCCCTGGTACCCCTTGTGTCACTGGGCTCTGACATTTTTAGGATACTTTAAAGTGAAATGCCACATTTTCTTGCATGTTTCTTTTCCCCCCTATCTGGGGGGAAGCTCAGTCTTTGAACACACAAGTCTCTCTTTTGCTTCAAGTGGAAGAAAATACGCACAGATGCCTGTGATGTGGCCAAGTGGCATTTGGCAGGGCAGTTAACACCCGGAGAGCACCCGGGCTCTCTCGCCACTGGTATTGCATGTCACTTGTGGGATTTGTTTCCTGTTACCTTTGCTAACCCGTGAAGGTTTTTATTTTAAGCAGACATTTCCTGCTTCCGCAGCACCCCTCATCCACAAGGTCTAGAGTAATGTGGGGATCAGATGGAATGACTAAATGGCTAAGGAAGTTAATCATAAGTGGTACTTTACTTCTAGGTATGTCTTGGGTGCCATTTTATGGTTTTTGTCAAAGGTATTTTCATTGGTTATGGTAGTTTGCGGTAAGACCAATTTAGTATGATATAAAAATGCTGTGTGGTATCCTGGCCCCTTTCCCATAGATGAGCCTCCCAATTAACTTTTTGTGAAGTAAGTTGGAGCTGCTTTGAAAATAACCTTGGCTTTACTATTTGAAAAAAAAAAAAACATGATGCTTAATACTATTGTTTTTTTTTTAAATCTACCTTTGTATGGAAGAGCTCAAAAGAACAAAGGAGAAAGAGAAGAGTAAAATAGGATTTTGTTTTGATAAACCTCTGTCACAGGTTTGTGAATGTCACCAGTCTGTGAACCTTTAATTCATTTGCAAAATGGGAATTCATATTAATTCATGCTAATTGTAGGAATTAAGAAATGAAGAGAATGAGAGAACTCCCTAAGACTATCAGGTGCAAACCCGTGAAATTAGCGCTAATTACCCTCTAGTCTGGCTGCTTAGGACTTGGAGCTGACTGAGCTCCTCAGGCATCATGGAGCACTCCCAGAGATGAGATACTCTGAAAGCCACTTGGTGAGTGCATCCTGGGCAGATGGAGGAGATATTTGCTTCCTGGGAGTGTTTTCCTTCACTACAGGCAAGAAAAACTGCTCTTTAAAAATATACCTCTCCAAGGGTAAGAAGCACAAACTGCTCCATGGTTTAAAATTCCAAATGGCCATCCATTGTCAAAAGTTCTGAGACATCAAAGCAGGAAAGCACCAGGTTTGCTGTGCTTTCAAGGTGGATATTTATAGCAAGTGACAAATTGCCTTCCTCTTCCCCTTCCCCTCATTCCTCTGCACAAACAGCTTATAATTTTAAGAGCGGCACTAATGGAGAGAAATGGTGGTGGTGAACGTCAGCGGCTGCCCTGGGCAGGTGGAAAGCACACTGACGGTGGGTATTTGCAGCTTCTCTTCACATGACAAGATGACGGGAGAGAGCCTCTGTCTATGTTCAGTGTCAGTGTCTATGTTTAGTGTTTTTGTCATTGATGTGTTGGTGACAGGCCTGGGAAACAAGATATAACCCTTCATCAACCCCTTCAAAAATGTCCCTGATAACCTGACTGGGCCAAAAACCCTGGGAACGATTCTCATTGAGTTATTCCGGAATTCCTGTTTGAAGCTGTGATTGCAGTGGTTCAGGGAATTTTGTTGGCTGTTAATGTGTGAAACTCACCTTTGATAGAGAGATTTGTAGTAATATGAATAATCTTTACATCTGAATTTCTATTCTCCTTTTTTAGTAAGATACAAGGTAAAGGGGGCAAATAAAATCGGTCTAATCCTGGCTCCTGATTTCTTTTTCAACCATTATTGTTAGCTTATTATTTGTTGTGATCCAAGTATATGCCACTATGTTTTATCTTCTTCTTAAACATAGTTTTAAGTGATTTTTTTTTTTTCTGTAATCTAGACCATTGTCTTGTTTCTGCAGAATTGCTCCAGAATCATTTACTAAAGGGTAAAACTGACTCTCAGAATACTGATGACTTCCTCTTAAAGGACTTTTACTTTCAAAGCTGTATAATTATGTCAGCAGTTCATTTTTAAAACTTTTTTTTATTTTAGCAAAAAAAAAAAAAAAAAAAGAATTGAATATCATCAGAGATTTAATTACCAGCACCAAAATTACGTTGGATTCAATTGGAGTAGCTACAAAATAGTAACCAAAAGCAATACAAAAAATGAAAAGGTCCTTGAGGCATTGTGTAGATATCCACAACTCTTAGGACATATTCACATTTCAAAACTGTAAAATGAAGCACACTAAAGGAAAAAATAAGAATGTTTCTCTTAGCAACTTAAAAAGCTTGCTTTAAAAGAAAAAAAGAACAACCACTCCCTCTAGTGACAAATTATAAGTTAGCAACAAAATGAAATTTGTTTTAAATTCCAAACACTGTGGAGATGGAAAGCCCTATATTTAAGCTGAAACAATTTAGCTGAATCAGTAGATTAAAATGCAGAAAAGTGGGTGAATATAGAACACTGACTTTGTGGTTTTAAGTGTTAATAGACACTTTTTGTTCAGTCTGTTCTTCTTTCATTATTAATGGTCTTCAGTTTGTCAACTTTTTTCTTTTTTTTTTTTTTTTTTGAGGGAGCATTATGTCATGTGAATGAGTTCAAATGTACAATCTTGGAGTTTAATCTGGAGTTTGATTTTTTTTTTATGTTTCTTCAGTAATATTTATTTTTGGTATTTAGCTAGGTTTACATGGTTTCATTCTGTTACTATAATCACTTTCCAGAATTTCAGTGTTACTGTCGCACAATAAATGGATATAAGGTTAGAAGCAGAAAAAACAAGCCAAAAGAGACTTATAATCTCACAACATAGAAGTACCAATATTAATGTTTGAGGTACACTTAATGTTTTTCATATTTTTTAATAAAAAATGTGACATTCTCGTGGTTAAAAAAAAAATCGAAGTATAAGCATAATTGGGATGGCTCCCTGTTTAACTGAAATTAGTGCAAGGGCTTCAGATAAATCAGTAAAATGTAAGGTTGAGTTCATTGTGATGTCAGTTCATCTGACATGAGCTGCAGCTGCCATCTTGCTGGACTCCTACCAGAGGGAGATAAAAGAATGAAGGAAGCAGCCTTGCTGTCAGAGCTTTGAAGAGAAAGGGGCAGCTTGAATTGAGCAGAGCTTCTGTGAAGGACGTCCATTCTCTCATCGCCATCAACTATCTATGGGTGTCACAGTGGGGTACTCTCCTTGGAATGTTAAGAGTTTATTTTAGTGTAGTCTTCAAGGATAATATGCCCCAGAAGAGACATTACTTTTAAGGTGAATCAGGATAAAGGTTATGGTGGGGATTCTGAAATCTAGGAGCTTAGGTTGGGAATAAGCACTGAGAATGTGATCATGTCATTTTGGAAACTGATGGGGTTTTGCGTGTGTGCAGGTGTTGTGCATAATCTTTGTTCACTCTCACCATCGCTTTGGATGCAGGTTAGAAAACAAAGCTCAGCATCTCCCCAAGGCTGTGAGACAGCAGTGATCCATCCTCGGCCCCCACCTGCTCCTAACCCTGCTCCAGCTCCCCTGCTGGTTTGATTCCAACAGGTGTCCTTTGTTTTCCCACCTTCAGGCTTTTCTTCCACGTACAGCCTCTGCTTAGAATAACCTTCCCCTGTCCTCACCTGTGTTACCCAGATACTGGGTTAGCCACAATGCCTGGTAAAAGCAGACACAATAATACCTTTGAAACGAACAATCTACTCAAAGAATTGTTAGACATCCTTAAGGCCCAGCTCAAAAACCTCCTCCTGCAGGAAGCCTTTGCTGAACATTGAAGTGATGATAAAATGTTTATACTGTGATCAGTCGAGAACAGATGTGGGTGGACTTAACTGTATACTTTGCATTTATTTATTGTCACCTTTTTCTCTTCTCTCTCTTCTCTCTCCTCTCTCCTCTCTCCTTCTCTCTCCTCTCTCCTCTCTCCTCTCTCCTCTCCTCTTCTCTTTTTTGAGACACAGACTCACTTGGTTGCCCTAGGTAGAGTGTCATGGTGTTACCTCAAACTCTTGGGCTCAAGGGATCCTCTTGCCTCAGCCTCCTGAGTAGCTGGGATTACAGGCACCTGCCACAATGCCTGGCTAATTTTTTCTAATTTTAGTAGAGATGGGGTCTCACTCTTGTTCAGGCTGGTCTTAAACTTCTGAGCTCGAGCAGTTACCTCAAACGCCCAGAGTGCTAGGATTATAGGCATGAGCCACCATGCCCAGCCTGTTCTCACATGTGATCCTTGGAAGTTAATACTGTATTCCGAATTTGAGAAGAATCTGAGGTTTGAGAATATTAAAAATAATTTTTCCCAAGACAAAGAGCTAGTAAATTGAATTGAAATTCCCAATATAGGTGAGTTTAATTCCACATGTTTTGTTCCCATCGCGGCATGCTATGGACACATACTTAGCTTTTCTTATTTTATTTTATTTTATTTTTGCATATATATGTGTTTATTAGGTTTCCATTTTTTTTCCTTCACAAAATTAAAAAGGCTTAAATTTTAATAACAATGACAATGTTTAAAATAAGGACTAGAAACAAAAACCTTGTAACGAATGAACATAAATACATTCAGAAAAGGAATCAGACAATTGTTACATCGAAATATTAAGTAATAATAATAAAATGCAAAGAAAGTAACATTTACATTGTCAAATAAGAGTATATCTATTATAAATGCTTTGAGTCTGAGATTCAGTATGGAGTCATCAGTTAACTTCTTATTTTTAAGTCTCAAAAAATAGACAACTAATATTTATAAATAAAAATAACAGATAATTTTGAAAAACAGATCATGCCAAATCTTACAAACAATAGAAAAAGAAGAAATGCTTCAAAATCATTCTACTTGATCTGGGTACAACTGATATTAAAATTGAAGAAAATGTATTATAAAGGGGAAATTATAAACATATTTCACTTATAAATGAGGTTGCAATGTCCTAAACAACATATTAACAAGTTGAATTAAAAATTAATATGTAAATAATGTACTTTGGTCAAAATTAAATCCAATTTATGTGAGAATTAGTCATTGTTCGATTCACAGGGATCAATCCCTCAGTCATTTCTGATTGAGGTTTCTAGGGATTTTACTTTTTTATTTCTAGTTAGTCTAGCCCAGGGGTCCTCAAAATTTTTAAACGGGGCTTGTTCACTGTCCCTCAGACTGTTGGAGGGCCGGACTATAGTTTAAAAAAAAAACAAAACAACTATGAACAAATTCCTATGCACACTGCACATATCTTAAAACAGGAACAAACACAATATTTAAAATGAAGAGCAAGTAAAGTTAAATCAACAAACTTATCAGTATTTCAATGGGAACTATGGGCCTGCTTTTGGCTAATGAGATGGTCAACGTCCGGTTCCATATTTATCACTGCTAGTCGTAACAAGTGATGCAAGTGTGCATTGCATTCATTAGTCTAAATCTGGTTCGAGATGTCAGATATTTCATTTTGGAAAAAGTTTGTTCACAGACATAAGTGCTACCAAAGATGGTTGCCATTTTGAGTGCATGGTTCCAGAGATTAGAATATGTCTCAGAGGGGAGAGATGCATAGAAATTAGGAAGGCTGCTTGACTTGAATGTGTCTTTCAGAGAGTCACAAGTCTGCAGTTCAGCCAGTTCCATTTGGTAAATCGTATCCACATTTTCAATGTCAATAAAAAATGGGTTACGGAAAAGCTGTATGTCCTATTCATGGAGATGAAACTCTTTAAATCTAAATTGGAACTCCTTTTGCAACTTTTCCAGTGAATCCACACATGTTTTATTTGGGAATGCAACCAATGGATTTTCTGCTAACAGATTTTGAGTTGTGGGGAGATGGCAGAAATTTTCCTCTTTCACTTGTTTGATGAGGAGGCCTAATTTTACTTCAAATGCTGTCACATGTGATTGCATATCACAGATGAGCTTCCCCTTTCCTTGAAGTTGCACATTGAAATTTTTGAGTAGCTCTGTTACATCTATCAGAAAGGCAAGGTGCCATTTCCATTCTGCATCATTGAGCTCTGGTACTTGTTTTTTGAAAGCAGAAAAGCTGTAATCTGTGGAAGTAAGTCTTAGAAATGTTTCAAAATTCTCCCTTGACTCAGCCAATGGACGGAACATCTTCACAGGCAACATTTAGCTCAAACAGAAATTCCTGAAATTGTCTGTGGTTTAGTGTATTACCTCTAATGAAGTTAACACAAGATACCACAGTTTTCATAACAGAGTCTCACTTCAGTGATTTACTACACAGCGCTTGTTGGTGGATGAGGCATGTATGGCTATTGGATGAGAATGGTTATGTTTGTCCATCTCTTGGTTAATGTGAGCAATTACTCCTTTCTTAGACCCCACCATGCTAGGAGCACCATCAGTTGTCACACTGGTTAGTTTTGCCCAGTCCAGCTCAAAACTATTCACAGTTTGGCAAACCTTTTCATAGATATCCTCTCCTATAGTTGTTCCTTTGATGCTTTGCAGTGCGCCAAGCTCTTCTGACTTCGAAACAGTCATTCGTACCACGAATAAAAATTAGAAGTTGTGCAGAATCATGAACATCATTACTTTCGTCAAGTGCCAAGGAAAAATAGGAAAGGTTTTTTGCAGAGTTTTGCAAATGCTGATGCAAATTGTCTCCCATTTCTCCAATCCTTCATGTAATTGAGGGTCCTGAAAGACTCACTGTACTAAATAAATCGGCCTTCTCTGGACACATATCTTTGGCAACAGAAAGAAAGCATTCTTTAATAAATTCTTCCTCCATGAATGGTCTGCCAGTGCATGCTATTATCTTGGCAACTTGAAAACTTGTTCACAATGAAGTATTTAGCTGTTTCTGCTTCACAAAAGTATTTTGCTGAGTTGTCAATGTATATTTCAGTTTTAATATTTTATCTTTTCTCACTTCTCCAACCAAACTATCATATTTATCCTTATGGTAAGTTTGATAATGTCAACGCAAATTGTATTCTTTGAACACAGATGCTATATTCTGGCATATCAAACACACAGCTCTTTCCTTGTGCTGCATGAAAAAGTAATCATAAGTTCACTATTCTTTGAATATCCTACACGCCGAGTCAATTTTTCTCTTTCTTAATATCATTGTTTCCTAGGGATTCCAAATTGCTATTAGTAAAATACATATATATATACAGTGCTCCAAAAACAATGTACCAGCAATAATTTTGCCCACATAGAGACATATAGACTGTACTGCCCATCAATGCAGTCTGATCAGTGCCCATCAATGCAGCCTTGCCAGTCCACATCATTTCAGCCTCGCCAGTGCCCATACGGTGGAACTTCACTTTTACCTCAGGCTCACACTGATGTGGTGCGGGAATAGGCATGATTACAGAGCCGGTTCCTCCACCACCTTTCCAGTTCACACTACCCTGAGCGAACCGCACTGTGATCTGTGAACTCACACAGGAATCTGATTTCATGGGTGAGAAGACCCATGTGATCAGATTCCACTGCAAGAAAAAAGAAAAAAAATCTAATGTGAGTTCAGCTGTACAAGCATATGGCTGAACTTACACTGCTCAAAGATCGCAACAGTGTGAACCGGGGCTTACACAGCACACAACATACAATATCATACACAACTGAATAGCAATCA
Source organism: Loris lydekkerianus (assembly GCA_963574355.1). NCBI lineage: Eukaryota > Metazoa > Chordata > Mammalia > Primates > Lorisidae > Loris > Loris lydekkerianus. Next base: position 34,624 of record CAUYPK010010493.1, read on the forward strand.
GAATATAAATGTACTTACTGGCAATTAAATTGGGTTTCCTACTCCTCGGCTGTCTGCAGAGCTGGATTAAGTTCCCATGGGGCCCTAGGCAGATTACCAGTTTGGGGCCCCCATGTAATAACACTGAGCACTGACCATTTGCGATAACACTGCTGACAATTTGCAGTAATACTGAGCGCTAACAATTTGCATTAACACTGAGCACTTACAATTATCATAACCACTGAGCACTGACTATTTGCATTACCCTCTGAGCTCTGAACATTTGCATTACCTCTGAGCACTGACAATTTGCATTAGCACTGAGCGCTGACTATTTGCATTATCATTGTGATGCAACCCCCTTCAAAACTACCCTCAACCAACTAACCAACTTAAAAAAAAAGGCTTTCCTAACTTCAAAAAAAAAAAAAAGGCTCTTCTAACTTCAAAAAAGGTACCCCCTATCTGCAAAAGAAAAAAAAGACCTCCCAACTTCAAAAGAAAAAAAATCCTAACTTGTTCTTACCTCAGTTCTTAGGCAGCAGCAGGCTTTGCACAGGCAACCTGGTGACTCCTTAGATTACACCAGAGACTGAGATGAGGAGTCGAGAGACAGAGAGAAGGAGGGGTGGGGAGAGACAGAGAGAAGGGGCGGAGTTGGAGAGTAGGAAGGGAATTGGAGAGTGTGGGGCACATTCCACACACGTGGCCCAGACAGTGGGTTGCTAAGCAGGATGGCAATAACACCCAGCAGGGAGAGACAGAGAGAAAGAACCGAGTCGAAGAGTTGGGGCACATTCCACACATGTGCACTGTGACCAACCCGGGCAGGACAAGTCGGCTACTAAGCAGGACAGGCAGCTGTGGCAAAAACACCTGGTGGGCCAGATAAATGTCCTTGGCAGGCCACATGTGGCCCGCGGGCCATTGTTTGAGGACCCCTGATCTAGCTGATGCATCATTGGCTCAAGAACCTCAAAGAAAATCATGTATTCATTATGGGCGATGTAGCAAGTATTGCAAGCACTTTGTGCCAGGTTCCATGCCATGGTCTTTATACACATCTCCCTTCATCCCAACAAGGAGCCTATGAATGAGCCTTACCTCTGGCTCCTAATCCAACATGAAGCCTCTAAAGCAGTGGTTCTCAACCTTCCTAATGCTGTAACCCTTTAATACAGTTCCTCATGTTGTGGTGACTCCCAACCATATATATATTTTTTTCTTTTTTTTCAGTTTTTGGCTGGGGCTGGGTTTGAACCCGCCACCTCTGGCATATGGGGCCGGCGCCCTACTCCTTTGAGCCACAGGTGCCACCCCCCCAACTATATTAAAGGGTCATGGCATTAGGAAGGTTGAGAACCACTACTTTAAAAGAATGTGCTCAAGGGTGGTGCCTGTGGCTCAGAGTAGGGTGCCAGCCCCATATACCAGAGGTGTGGGTTCAAACTCAGCTCCGGCCAAAAACTGAAAAAAAAAAAAAAAAATATATATATATATATATACACACACACACACACACACGTGCACTCAGGGTCACATAGCCAGTTGCCAGCACACCTCAGATCTTGTGATTCTAGACTGATGTTGCTCCTCACCACCCAAGCTGTTCTCCAGGCATGGTTGTGAGTCAGCATATACAGAGGCAAGAGAAGAAGTTGTTATACTCAGGCCCATTCCTTGCAAAAATCTGTCTTTATACCAAGCACAGCACAGAGAAGGAACCTGCTGGGGTTAAGCCAGCAACCCACGTGGAATCCACATTGTTGGCCCCTTAATTTGTTTGAATCATTGCAGATAACCAGATGTCTGATACAGAAAAATGCTCACATCAAAAATGGACAGATGGGGCAGCGCCTGTGGCTCAAAGGAGTAAGGCGTTGGCCCCATATGCCAGAGGTGGTGGGTTCAAATCCATCCCTGGCCAAAAACAAACAAACAAAAAAGTGGACAAATGGGTGCATTTTTGACTGACCACAACAGGGTACCCACTCCCCAGACACTCGGCTTCATATTCCCTCCCAACAGGAGGTCACCGAAGGGCAGCCACTCTCCTGATTTTCAACACCACAGATTAGTTTTTGTACTTTTTATAGCAATGGATTCATACAGTATGAACTCTTTTGCATATGGCTTCTTCTGCTCACTTTTTTCTTTTGAGAAACTAGGTCTCACTCTGTCTCCCAGGTGAGAGTACAATGGCATCATCATGGTTCACAGCAACCTCAAACTCCTACACTCAGCAATCTCCTGCCTCAGCCTTCCAAGTAGCAGGGACTTGGTGCCCGCACCACCAGTCCTGGCTAATTTTTTTTTCTATTTTTTTGTAGAGATGGTGTCTTGCTCTTGTTCATGCTAGTCTCTAATTCCTGTCCTCAAGCAATCCTCCCACCTTGGCCTCCCAAAGTGCTGGGATTACAGGTGTGAGCCACTGTGCCTGCCCAGCCATCTGAATAGTTTTCTAAAGTGATTCTGTCAATTTGCCCTCCATCAGAGCATATGAGGGTTCAGCAGTTCCTAAGCTTGCAAACACTTGGTATTGCCAGATCTTCTAATGTAAGTGCTAAGTGATTCTAAAAGAAGCATGACTGATAAAAATGTGAATGTTGTGAGAGTTGTAAGAGTTGACAGCCTCCTTTGGAGCTAACGTCCTTTTAGCAAACATTGACTGAGTGCCTATTATGTTCTGAGACCCCAAATAAGAGTTTAAGCAGCTAACTTCTCATCAGAAACAATGGAAGAAGAGGGCAGTGAAATAATATGTTTAATGTAATGAAAGAAAAATAGGGAGATTCCTACATTTCAGTATTGGTAATATTTGGATTAAAGGAACTGTAAATTCAGTGCTTGTCCACAGGGGTTCCCTGGATACGCTATTAAGGAGCATGCAGTGTAGCTAGAGATTGTCTGTGAGTTATTTTGTGCCATTTATGTTATTTAACCTGCCCTGTATAAGTCACCTGAGACCATTCACCATCATTTGGCAAAAGGTAAACAGCCAGACTTCCTGTATTCATCTGGAGGATTAACCAAAAGAAGCAAATATTTTCCCTTCTTCCTAGGAAATTTCCTTACAAGACACTCTGTTTCATTCATTCCATCAGTTGCTATTTATTGAGCATCTACTGTTGTGCTTACTAGAAGTCATGGCCCAGGAAGGAAGATACAATCTACTTCAAGGCTGGGCACAGTGGCTCACGCCTGTAATCCTAGCAATCTGGGAGACCAAATCGGGTAGATTGCATGACCTCAGGAGTTTGAGACCAGCCTGAGCAAGAGCAAGACCCCATCTCTTAGAAAAAAATAGCCGGGCATTATTGCCAGCACCTGTAGTCCCAGCTACTCGGGAGGCTGAGGCAAGAAGATTCCTTGAGCCCAAGAGTTTGAGGTTGCTGTGAGGCATGACTCTGTGGGACTCTACCAAGGGCAACAAAGTGAAACAGTGTCTCCAAAAAAAAAAAAAAAATCTACTTTAGTAGCTCACAGAACAGTGGGGGAGAAAGGCACTGATCAAATAGCGATATAAATGACATTGCAAGCATACGAGGAAAGAAGTGCTAAGACACTGGCCCAGGCAGTGTTCGTGCTAATCCAGGAGGTGGGGACACCTTCCCTAAGAAGATGATGAGCCATCTAAGATCTAAAGGGTGAGTGAGAGTCACCATTCCCAGCTAAAATGAGGATAGTGAGTATGTCAGCCAGGGAGACTGCATGTCCAAAGGGCTGTGGCAGGAGGAAACAGGGAAATGACAAGTGGCTAAAAGAAAGTCAACTTGAAAATAATGGATCTACTAAGGGGTTAATATCCAGAATATATAAAGGATTCCTACAGCTCAGCAACAACAACAAAACAACCTGATTAAACAATGGGCAAAGGACTTAAATAGGCATTTCTCCAAAGATACACAAGCAACCAATAAGCACATTAGGAGATGCTCAGCATCTTTAGTCATAAGATAACTACAAATTAAATCATCAGGAGATCCCATTCCAGGCCCATTCATATGGCTGTTACAAAAAAGACAACAAAACAACAAGTGCTGGCAAGGACGTGAAGAAATCGGAACACTTGTGCATTGCTGGTGGCAATCTACAATGGTGCAGCCACTATGGAAAATAGATATTTGTACAACCATATTCATAGTTGCCAAATGGTAAAAATAACCCCAGTGTCCACTGACAGATGTATGGATAAACAAAATGTGGTATATAACACAATGGGCTATTATTCAGATTTTAAAATGAAGTAAGTTCTAACATAAGCTACAATGTGATAAACCTTGAAGACATTATGCTAAGGGAACCAACAAAGACAGAAAGTAAAGCAGTGGCTGCCAGGGGTTAGAGGAGGTGGGATGGGGAGTTGGTGTTTAGTGAGTGTGGGGTTTTAGTTTGGGAAGATGAAGATAATACTGGGGATGGATAGTGGAGATGGTTACACAACAACATGAACATGCTTAAAGCCACTGAGATGTGAACTTAAAAATAGGAGCAGAGAGAGCTGCTGCACGCTGAGGCCAGAAAGAGGGGAGGTGGGCTGGGACATGCAACCCATAGAGCCAAGTGGTTTGGGCTTTGTTCTAGGAGCCAGGGTACCTCAAGGAGGGTTTTAGGCAGGGTGAGATGGCCAGACTACTGTTTCAAGGAGCACTGCTGATATGTGGAGAGTGGGTATGGGAGGGCCAGGATGGACCTGAGGGGCTCTGAGGAGGCTGGTGCACAGTCCTGGCAAGGATGCATGCTGGCATTGGACGAGAGGTGGGCAGATGGAAGGACTTGACAGATGCTCACAAGGAAAATCAATAGGCAGGGCTGTACGAGGATGTCAGGTGGGTGATGGGGGGAGGAAGGTGTCTAGGAGACTCCTAGGCACCTCTCACAAGTCTCTGGGAAATCTCTGGTCTACACCCTTGTTCAGAGACCTGGAAAGTGTCTAGGTCCTAATACCAATGTAAACTTTATTTTATCTTTCCAAGAAGAAACTTGGGCACATAAGCCAGCCCCTACCCTTACCCACATGTGCCTTCCTGGGTGAGTGTTGGGGGGTGTTCAGGGGACTCAGGGAGGACAACTTCTGATTGGCTGTAACCTCCCCTAGACACCGTGTGCCCTTCTCCATGGAGTGCCATTGTGTTCTCTAGACTGTGATGTCCAGCCAGCCTCACTTTGTACCAGTTAGATTCTGGGTTTGGAGTAACAGAAAACTCTGGTTGCCCGAGCAGAAAAGTATTTAACTGGAAGTGCTTTTCCAATTTGGTGGCTCACCGAATTATATTCCCTGGCTGGGGAACCCGACTTGGGTGGGAGCCGAGAAGATGTCACCCCAGGGCAGCCTGCCTGGGGAGCTTAGCATGCCCCTCCCCAGTGATCTGGCTGGACTCGGGACTCCTAACTCCACTGCACTTGTCTTACAGGCTCCCTTCTTGTCCACTTTGCACTTCCGCTTTGTGCTAGAAGGGCATTGACCCCAGTTTGGAAACCAGAGATTCACGGAGGTTAGTTGTGAGTAACTGAGTCACTCCAGGTCTGTACACCAACCCCCAGTCCAGGGCTTGCCCCACAGCACCCACAGCTTCCAGTGGGTTAGTCTGGAGACAGTTTGCATCTTAAAAGATTAAAAAATATATTGGTCCTGAAATTCAGAACCAAAGACAGCAGTTGCCTTGTTGATGTTTCACACCTAACCACAAATGAGCAGTGATCTGATGGGGCTCTTCTCCTTCTGAGTAAGAAGCAGGCAGCGATCACCTGCTGTGGGATTCCCCCTCGAAGAAGAAGAATGCCCACACCATGCAGTGGCTCACTGCACATTACAATCCTAGCCTGTAATCCTAGCACTCTGGGAGGCCAGTGCAGGAGGATCACTTGTTCTTAGGAGTCAAGAGCAGCCTGAGCAAAAGCAAGACCTCATCTCTACTAAAAATGGAAAAATTAGCCAGGTATTGTGATGCACACCTGTAGCCCCATTACTCAGGAAGCTGAGGTGGGAGGATCCTCTAAACCCAGAAGTTTGAGGTTGCTGTGAGCTGTGACGACATCAGTGCACTCTACCCAGGCAACAGAGTGAGTTTGTCTCCAAAAAAAAGGAAGAAGAAAAAGAGGAGGGGGTAGATAAAAGGAAGGGAAAGGGGGAGAAGAAGAGAGAGGAAAGAGGGAGGAGGAAGAGAGAAGAGAAAGAAGAAGAAAGAAGGTCCAGCAAATATCCACCATAAACTCTAATCCTTCTTCAGCAACCGGGGCTTCCCCTGACTGTTCGTCACTGAGCGAGAGAAGAAATGTCACCCAATTATTATACTTAGCTATTTATCCAGCGTGAAAAATGGCTTGTCTGGGCACAGTGGATGAACCTCGCCTTCTATAACTGATTTAATTCTTGATGTCAGTTTATGGGCCCTTCAAAAATGTCCCAGTGATGAGTTTGTCCTGGAATTGTCTGAAATTGGGGTAGAACTGAGGGTGCCATGTGATGGCTGCTATAGGCTCTCTCTCTGGGGACAGCCAATTCTCCAAGAAGCCAAGAACATCCCTTAGAATGACATGGAGGCCTCTTTCACACTGATAGCCAAAGTCTTTAAAAAAATTTTCCACGTTTTATTTCCAGACTTAAAATGATAATTTTTAAAATTACAAAGTCTTTTAAGTCTAGCACATTGGCTGGGATTTTTTTTTTTTTTTTCATTTTCATTGTAAATATTTATTTATTTAAGACAGAGTCTCACTTTGTTGCCCTTAATTGAGTACTGTAGCATCATCATAGCTCATAGTAACCTCAAACTTCTGGGCTCAAGTGATCCTCTTGCCTTAGTCTCACTAGAAGCTGGGACTACAGTGCCTACCACAATGCCCAGCTATTTTTTACAGCTGGGGTCTTGCTCTTGCTCGGGCTGATCTGGAATTCCTGAGCTTAGGCGATTCACCTGCCTTGGCCTCCCAGAGTGCTAGGATTATAGGTAGCCTTTTTTATTTTTAAATGCCCAGCCTTTTAAAATTTTCATCATAAATATTTATCTACATCAAATCATATGCAACAGATACAACTTTCCCAAATTATGCCATTCTGTAATGTGAAATGAATGAAAGCATGTGTGTAAGTAAACACAGATTGGTAGTATACATGATCAATGTTTGCTAAATATTCTCTCCAGATGCAAGTAAATTAATAATGAATAAACAGGTAACAGCCAGGTGTTAAAACAAGGGTTTGCGCACAGCCCTGGAGCCAGGGAGAACCCACTCACCTAGGCAGCAAAAGGACTGTCTACTTTAGTCAGAGGACATCACTCAGGTATCCATGTCCTGGCTTCTGTCTAGGCTCAATTTTGCCCTCATTCATCACCTATTTCTTTGAATAAGCACTTTTTTTTTTTTTTTTTTTTTTTTGCAGTTTTTGTCCGGGGCTGGGTTTGAACCCTCCACCTCCGGCATATGGGGCCGGCGCCCTACTCCTTTGATCCACAGACGCTGCCCTGAATAAGCACTCATTAAGTGCGCACAAGGCCCTGTAGGATCTGGTCTGTCCACTCAGCCTCATCGTTGTAGCTCACTGTACTCTGGGCTCACGCCTGACCCCACCAAGTCATTCCTACTCTAGGACCTTTGCACTTCCCACGGTCTCTGCCTGCAATGCTCTTCCCATGCCTCTTCAAGTCACTGGTTCATTCATTTCTCAGCTGCTCCTCCTCATGGAGATGTAAAAGGTGTTCTTTGACAATTGTGTTGATTATCTATTGCCATAGAACCCCAAACATAGCAGCTGAAAACAATATACATTTATTATCTCATGTAGTTTCCAAGGACCAGGAATTCAAAAGAGGCCTAGCCAGGTGGTTTTAGATTGGCAGTCAGGATGGCAGGTGAGACTGCCATCATTTGAAGGCTGGACTGGGGCTGGATTCACTCCCACAAACCACTCAGTGGCGGCTGGCTTTTGTTCCTCGCCGCATGGAACTATTTATAAAGCTCCCTAGGTGTCATTAAGACAAGGCAGATGGCTGTCCCCAACAAAAGTGATCTGACAGAGTGAGAAAATAACCAAGAAGGAAGTCAGTGTCTTCGATAAGGAAGTCGGTGTCTTCGATAAGCTAATCTCGGAGGGGACACACTATCACTTCTGCCACATTCTCTTGGTCACATAGACCAGCCTGGTACAGTGTAAGAGGAGGTTACACAAGCAGGGGAAGCCTGGGGTACCTGTGGGGCCAGCTTAGAGAAGGCTACCACAACAATCCTACCTAAATAGCGTCCCTCCAGTCTCATTTTGTCCTATTATAAGCATAACTCCCATCACTACCTAAAGTTAATTTCTTTCTTTGTTGTAAGATTAAGTGCTTGTCTCCACCACTAGACTGCAAGCTCTGTGAGGTCAGAGACTTCATCACTTTTGCTCACTGTGGTCTCCTCCACACTGGGGTTGAAGGGCCAGGCCCAGTGGCTCACACCTGTAAACCTAGCAGTATGGGAGTCTGAGGAGGGAAGAATGCAGGAGTTTGAGACCAGCCTGGGCCACATAGTGAGACCCCCCCCATTTCTACAAAAAAAATCCTTTAAATTAGCCAGCTGTGCTAGTGGGCACATGTAGTCCCAGCAGTTTGGGAGGTTGAGGCAGGAGGATTGCTTGAGCCCAGGAGTTGGAGGCTGCAGCAAGCTATGATGATGCCACTGCACTCCAGACTGGGTGACAGGATAAGACTCTGTCTCTATTAAAAATATACACAGAGAGTGCCCAAAAATGTATACACATTTTAAGGGATGTTATCTATGTATGACTTTTCAAAGTTGAATTGAAGGTACGAGTACTGGTCAAGTGTACCTAGACATGCTATGCACATCCATTTTACCTGTAATTCATACATTTTTTGAGAATGATGGATTTTACTTCCAACAAGATCTCTTAAGATGTGCATATATTTTTTGACCCTTCTGTGTGTGTATTTTATTGAATGAAGAAGTGGTTCCATGCACATTGCTGGGTGCTGGGAAACATAACTGGTATCTCTCTGTGGTCAGCTTGTGGTCCTGCCTTGAAGGCCTAAGACCAGGTTGGGCTCTGTAAGATGACTTTCCACTTCTCAGTACTATTGCAACCTGGGATGATTTATAGCTTCACTTTTTTTTTTTTTTTTTTTGAGACAGAGTCTCACTCTGTTGCCCAGGCTAGAGTGCCATGGCATCATAGCTCACAGCAACCTCAAACTTCAGGGTACAGGCGATCCTCTTGCCTGAGTCTCCTGAGTAGCTGGTACAGGCGCCCACCACAACCCCTGACTAGTTTTTCTATTTTTTTGTAGAGACGGAGTCTTGCTCTTGCCAGCTGGTCTCTAACTCCTGAGCTCAAGGGATCCAACCACCGTGGCCTCCCAGATTGCTAGGATTACCCGTGTGAGCCACTGCCCCAGCCAGCTTCACTTTCCCCAGGGAAACATATCCTATGGGCCCACTGTGACACTTCCCTGCCTGACCCCTTTCCGCCCTGCCCTCTGGCTGACATAGTTCTTATACCTGATTACCCAGCTCCACCATGCTGCCAGTTCTGTGCCCAGGGGCAAGTGACTTATCCTCTCTGAGTCTGGCTTGACTTGTCTATAAAATAAAGACAATGACAGCACCTGCCTCATAGGCTTGTAAGGATTCAACGTGGAATAATGAATGGAAAGCCTTTCGCCCTCAGTGAATGTGAATTAATCCTCATAGGCTGCCCCACAATGTCAGGAAAGCACCTGCAGGTGCCCCTAGAGGGCGTGGAGACTCAGAGCAGGCCCTGTTTGGAGTGTCCAGTTCCTTTTCGGCACCCTGTGGCTCAGGCGCAGTGAAAGTATGTCCTCCACTGCACCAGACAGAGTCTGCAGGCATGAGCAACAGGGCCAGCGCTGTAGAGAAGTCCATTGTAGGATGTTAAGTAGCCCAGAGTCGATATGGGGAGGGCTGGAGAACCAGGCCTGGGGCTGCACAGATGCTGGACATCTTGCCAGGATGATAAAGAGCAATTATATGCCCTTATCCAGCCTGGCTAAAAATGACTCCTTGAGCTTAGGAGTTCAAGACCAGCTGGAGCAAGAGCAAGATCCTATCTCTACTAAAAATAAAAAAATTAGCCAGGAGTTGCTTAAATTCTATCACTCATAATATTTTTTATTTTTATTATTTTTCTTCTGCTCATAATTTTTTGTTGTTTGGTTTTTAAATTTTCATGGGGGATACGCATGATTAGATTACATGGTTTGTTTTGTGAGGTTAAATCTGGGTTGTGGTTGCATGCCTTTCACCCAGGAGTGTACAACATACCTATGCAATGTACCCATAGGGTGGGAATTTATCCAAATTCGCTTCTGCTTCCCTCACTCATAATTTTTGTAAGGCCTGGGTCAGCCCCTTGATCTGGCCCCTGCTTACCTACCCAGCCTTATTACTACACTAAGCTAGCTGCAATACCCCCTTATTTCTCTAGCCTCCCTGGAGACCTCTTGCTATGGTTTCATGATAATGTAGCTCCACAGTCCCTTGTCTGCAATTCCAAAATCTAAAAAGCTCCCACCATAGAAAGGCTTTTCCTAAGTTTTGCAGGGTCAGTCTCCTCCAGCCAAGACCACCAGGAACCCCTCTGTAGTTGAACACATTTGGATATATTGACTCATTGCAGTGAGGGAGAGCACACACCACATCATGAGTGTTCTGATTGCCTCCCATTAATTTCACTGGTAAAGGAGGGATCCCTGCCCTTGACCATACAAGACGACCAAACATCCACCACTGGACAGCTGAGATCAAGAGCAGTTATTAGCCACATATATTAAAATATGGGGTGAGGGAAGGTACCACACACCTTGTAGGGCTACATGGGGGGTGCACTCAGAGCAGAGTGAACCAGCAGAGCTTGTGGAAAGCAGATGGATGGTTCCTGGTTCCCGCAGAAGGATGTGATAGGCTTAAATTTTCCTGAGGGCTGACAGGGAACGGAAATGGGTTAGGTTGAGGACCACGTACACTGAGGCTGGCAGATTCGAACCCAGCCCAGGCCAGTGAAAACAACAATGACAAAGCAACAACAACAAAATAGCCGGGCATTGTGGCAGATGCCCATAGTCCTAGCTACTCAGGAGGCTGAGGCAAGAGAATCTCTTAAGCCCAAGAGTTTGAGGTTACTGTGAGCTGTGACACCACAACACTCTACCCAGGGTGACAGCTTGAGATTCTGTCTACAAAAAAAAAAAAAGGAAATGCAGACAATAACACGTGTTTATATGATATCAAGAATTGAGAGCCCTTATTCACTGCTGGTGCAGCCCATGTCTGCACCGGCCCAGCACTTTTCACATATTAATTCTACTTCTACCCCTCTGTTTTCTTTCCTCATTTAGCAGGAAGAGAAGCTGAGGCTCAGAAAGGTTAAGTCACTTGCTCAAGGTCACACAGCTGGTGAGAAGGAGTTGCATTGCCATCTGTATATATTCAAAGCAGACAGGCTTTCCACTGTCCAGCGTCTTCTCTTTTCCAGATCTTCTGTGGGAAAAGCCAGGTGAGGTTGACCCTCAGTCAGTTGGTCCCTGAGCAGGGCTCATGCTGTGTGCCAGGAACGTGGAATCACAGTGCTGGCCAGGCTGCGAGTCATGGTTGTGATTGCTACCTCAGGGCCTGGCCTGCAGACTCCCTAGGCGACAAGTAGGCTGCCATTCTCTCATTCTAGCATTCATCAAAGAGACTTGACCATAAAAGGGTCCCACTGGGCGTCATGGTCCTGAGTCAGCTGCCTCATGGCCACATCCTTAAGACTCTCAGAGCAGGGCTGAGACTCTATTCCAGGGGTGGCGAACAAGTTCGACACAAAGAGCCAAAATTTTAAACTGTGAGAATCAGAGAGCCACACCACGCAGTGACCTGCCAAAACAGACAAACACTCACACAAAAGCATATAATTTTAACAATAATATATTAAACAC